>VSMD01001708.1:0-50758 GCA_008750895.1 Mirza zaza | reverse complement strand
TAATTGAAGTTTAATTAAGAAATTAACACTTGGCCGGGCGCGGTGGCTCACGCCTGTAATCCTAGCACTCTGGGAGGCCGAGGCGGGCGGATTGCTCGAGGTCAGGAGTTCGAAACCAGCCTGAGCGAGACCCCGTCTCTACTATAAATAGAAAGAAATTAATTGGCCAACTAATACATATAGAAAAAAATTAGCCGGGCATGGTGGCACATGCCTGTAGTCCCAGCCACTCAGGAGGCTGAGGCAAGAGGATCGCTTGAGCCCAGGAGTTTGAGGTTGCTGTGAGCTAGGCTGATGCCATGGCACTCACTCTAGCCTGGGCAACAAAGTGAGACTCTGTCTCAAAAAAAAAAAAAAAAAAAAAGAAATTAACATTTAGTGTGTTAATTTACTGTTAAAGTTTTCTCTAGAGCTTTTCTTCTCAAAACAGTAAACACCTTTAATATGAATATTTGTATGTAATAAGGACATTCAGAGAAGCTGTTCAGGATTGATGGGGTGGTAGAGCCCAGATCATCTAAAAGAATTATATAGGCTTTATTTGATAGATATTTACTTGATCTTATCCATTTATCCATAAGTAATCTTCTGATTTCGATTTGGTTTTCCATGTGGGCTCCCCTGTTACTATGAAGTGTTTCACAGAAATTGTATACACTTAAAATCTAGTTTCTAGACCTAGAGTGGAAATACCAAAATCTGTTACAGAGAAGAGGTAGCAGCAATTGTGTGATCCTTCACATTCAGCAGTGTTATGGAAAACATTTTAACCTAGTGGGAAAATGGTAGATATAATGGAACGGTTACTGCAACAAAATTCTTCATATTAATAGTAATTTGCAGACCCCATTGGAAAAGCCACAGTGCCTTATTTCTGCAAACTAAAGCATGGGAGGAGACAGATGATGATACTGTCTACCTCACAGGACTGGGAGCAGATCAAAGGAAATGAATAATTCCTGTGGAAGTTGTTTGGAATGCTAAAGATGTATATGGGTCTAAGATGTATGTGGGTCTTAATTGTTTTTGACGCAGGAAAAGAGTCAATCAGAATATTTGAAGATCACCCAAGAAAAAGAACAGCAAGAATCTTTGGCCCTGGAAGAATTGGAGTTGCAGAAAAAAGCAATCCTTACGGAGAGTGAAAATAAGTTTCGGGACCTTCAGCAAGAAGTAGAGACTTATAGAACTGTAAGTTTAAATAATATTCAGGTTCTGGAGCTGTGAAATTGTTTGCATCTGAAAACTATTGTTATCTTTCTAGTCAATAAAGTTTCAAAGTAGCTTTTATTTTACTGGATTAGAGTTAGGTATACATGTGCTTCATTTTTAGATAGTGAGAGATATGGCTTTGCCTTTCTTAACTGTTTCCTTCAGAGTCAAGATTATATTTTCATGAGATAATAGTTGTCTTAGGTAAAATTTGTATAGATTCCTCCTTTTTGACAAAAAAGACCCTCTAAATAATTTAGGGGTGGAATAATCAGATACATTATTTTTTTTTCATAACTAATAAAGTACTGTTGTAGGCCTTAAAGTAAAAACGGAGGGGGGAATCCATCTTCTTACCAAATTTACTATTATCTATTTTATGATTTAATTGTTTTTGACTCTCCAGTTAGAATATTGTCGAAAATGTAGGTAGGTGAAAAGGTTACCCAAATAAGTAAAAAGAATCTGGAATCATCAGTTGTGTTAAAAATATAATCTTTTCTTTGTTATATGATTCCTTTAGTAATTAAACACAAATTCTTTGTCTTTTCTAGTGTTTGGTATGGTATGTAAAGCTATTTATCTAAATTTTAATCTGTGGGTAGGTGGTAGACATGTCTGTATATCACTGCTAATAAATAAGTATGTACTTTAATAAAAATACATCTATTTTCATTAACAGAGAATTCTTGAATTGGAAAGTTCTTTGGAAAAAAGCTTAGAAGAAAGCAAAAATCAATCAAAAGATTTAGCTGTTCATTTGGAAGCTGAAAAAAATAAGCACAATGAAGAAATTACAATCATGGTTGAAAAACACAAGAGAGAATTGGAAAGCCTGCAGCATCAGCAGGATAAACTTTGGACTGAAAAATTCCAAGCCTTAAAGCAACAGCATCAGACTGAAATGGAAAAACTTAGAGAAAAGTGTGAGCAAGAAAAAGAAACATTGTTGAAAGACAAAGAGATTCTCTTCCAGGCCCACATAGAAGAGATGAATGAAAAGACTTTAGAAAAGCTTGATGTGAAGCAAACAGAACTGGAATCATTATCTTCTGAACTATCAGAAGTATTAAAAGCCCGTCAAAAGCTAGAAGGGGAACTTTCTGTTCTAAAGGATCAAACAGATAATATGAAACAGGAATTAGAGGCTAAGCTGGATGAACAGAAAAATAATCACCGGCAAGAAGTTGACAATATCATTAAAGAACATGAGATATCCATCCACAAAACTGAGCAGGCATTAAAAGATCAAATTAATCAACTTGAACTTCTTTTGATGGAAAAGGACAAGCATCTGGAACAGCGTCAGGCTCATGTAGATAATTTAGAGGCAGATATTAAAAGATCTGAAGGGGAACTCCAGAAGGCATCTGCTAAGCTGGATCTGTTTCAGTCATACCAGAGTACCACAGATGAGCAAACCAAAGCATATGAGGAACAGTTGGCCCGATTACAGCAAAAGTTGTTGGATTTGGAAACAGAAAGAATTCTTCTTACCAAGCAGGTAGCTGAAGTTGAAACACAAAAGAAAGATATTTATATTGAGTTAGATGCTCACAAAAACCAGGTGCAGGACTTAATGCAGCAACTTGAAAACCAGAATATTGAAATGGAGCAAAAAATAAAATCTTTAACCCAACTGTATGAATCCCAACTTAAAGATAACAACAAAGAGCAGGAACAGATAAAGCAAATCTTGATGGAAAAGGAAAATATAATTTTACAAATGAGAGAAGGGCAGAGCAAAGAAATTGAGATAGTCACACAGAAATTGTCAGCCAAGGAGGACAGTATTCGTATTTTGCATGAGGAATATGAAACCAAATTTAAAAATCAAGAAAAAAAGATGGAAAAAATTAAGCAGAAATCAAAGGAGATGCAAGAAACGTTAAAGAAGAAATTGTTGGATCAGGAAGCCAAACTTAAAAAGGAGCTTGAAAATACTGTTCTAGAGCTTAGTCAGAAAGAAAAACAGTTCAGTGCCAAAGTGTTGGAAATGGCACAGGCTAACTCAGCTGGAATCAATGATGCAGTGTCAAGACTGGAAACAAACCAAAAGGAGCAAATAGAAAGTCTTACGGAGGTTCATCGGCGAGAACTCAATGATGTCATATCAATTTGGGAAAAGAAACTTAATCAGCAAACTGAAGAACTTCATGAAAAACATGAAATGCAGTTACAGGAGAAAGAACAAGAAGTAGCAGAATTGAAGCAAAAGATCCTCATACTTGGGTGTGAAAAAGAAGAGATGAACAAGGAAATAATGTGGCTGAAGGAAGAGGGTGTTAAGCAGGATACAACATTAAATGAATTACAAGAACAATTAAAGCAGAAGTCTGTTCATATCGATACTGTCTCACAAAATGAGACTAAACTGAAAGTACAACTTGAAAAGCTGGAGGTTGACTTGAGTCATTCTCTGAAGGAAAACACTTTTCTTCAAGAGCAGTTAGTTGAACTGAAGATGCTGGCAGAAAAAGATAAGCTTAAGATTTCTGAGTTGACTGATAAGTTGAAAACCACAGTTGAAGAACTCCAGAGTCTGAAGTCTTCACAAGAAAGAAGTAACAAAAGCCTAGAGGACAAAAGCTTGGAATTCAAAAAACTGTCTGAGGAGCTAGCAATTCAGCTAAATATTTACTGTAAGAAAACTGAAACCTTGTTGGAAGCTAAAACAAATGAGCTAATCAACATTAGTAGTAGTAAAACAAATGCCATTCTCTCTAGGATTTCCCATTGTCAACACCACACAAGTAAAGTTAAAGAGGCCCTATTAATGAAAACTTGCAAAGTTTCTGAATTAGAAGCACAACTTAGACAACTAACAGAGGAGCAAAATATGCTAAATACTTCTTTTCAACAGGCTACCCATCAGTTAGAAGAAAAAGAAAATCAAATTAAGAGCTTGAAGGCTGATATTGATGGTCTTGTAACAGAAAAAGAAGCACTACAGAAGGAAGGAGGTAATCAGCAACAGGCTGCTTCTGAAAAGGAGTCCTGTATCACACAGTTGAAGAAAGAGTTATCTGAAAACATCAATGCTGTCACCTTGATGAAAGAAGAGCTTAAAGAAAAAAAATCTGAGATTAGCAATCTTAATAAACAACTAACTGATTTGAACATTCAACTTCAAAATAGTATCAGCCTAACTGAGAAAGAAGCAGTCATTTCATCATTAAGTAAGCAATATGATGAAGAAAAACGTGAATTGCTGAATCAGGTACAGGATTTATCTTTGAAAGTCGATACTTTGTGTAAAGAGAAAATTTCTGCTCTTGAACAGGTAGATCACTGGTCCAACAAATTCTCAGAATGGAAGAAGAAAGCACAGTCAAAATTTACACAATATCAAAACACTATTAAAGAATTGCAGATGGTGGTTGAGTTAAAAACAAAGGAAGCACATGAAAAGGATGAGCAGATAAATTCACTGAAGGAAGACCTTGATCAGCAAAATAAAAGATTTGAATGTTTAAAGGGTGAAATGGAAGATAAGAAGAGCAAGATGGAGAAAAAGGAATGTAATTTAGAAACTGAGTTAAGGACTCAAACAGCAAAAATTGTGGAATTAGAGGACTATATTACCCAGAAAACAAATGAAATTGAGTCCTTAAATGAAGTTCTTAAAAATTACAATCAACAAAAGGATGTTGAACAGAAAGAATTGGTTCAGAAACTTCAACGTTTTCAAGAGTTAGGAGAAGAAAAGGACAACAGAGTTAAAGAAGCTGAAGAAAAAGTTTTAAGACTTGAAAAGCAAGTGTCTTCCATGAAAGCTGAACTTGAAACTAAGAAGAAAGAATTGGAACATGTGAATTTAAGTGTGAAAAGTAAAGAAGAGGAGTTACAGGCACTGGAAAGTAGACTTGAGTTAGAAAGTGCAGCAAAATTAGCAGAACTGAAGAAAAAAGCCGAACAAAAAATTGCTGCCATTAAGAAGCAGTTGTTATCTCAAATGGAAGAGAAAGAACAGCAATATAAAAAAGGTACAGAAAGTCATTTGAATGAGCTAAATGCAAAATTGCAGGAAAGAGAGAGGGAAGTTCACATCTTGGAAGAAAAACTTAAATCAGTAGAAAGTTCACCACAATCAGAAGCACCAATTGTACCCAGATCAGCAAAAAATGTGGAAGCATGTACTGAGCAAGAAGAAGCAGATTCCCAAGGCTGTATGCAGAAGACATATGAAGAAAAAATCAGTGTTTTACAAAGAAATTTAACTGAAAAAGAACAGCTGTTGCAGAGGCTAGAGCAGGAAAAAGAAAAGACAATTTCTTCTCATTCTGAAATGCAATGCAAATACCAGGAGCTCTTAATAAAGTTGGAACATGTTGAAGCAAAGCAACATGAGGATCAGGTTATGATAGATAATCTTCAAGAAGAACTTGAGGAAAAAAACAAGAAATATTCCTTGATGGCATCCCAGCATGTAGAAGAAGAGGGAGGTAAAAATAACATAGGGGCAAGGCAAAATTTGGAAAATGTTGTCCAGAAAACCCTCCAGGAGAAGGAACTAACCTGCCAGGTCTTGGAGCAAAAGATAAAAGAACTGGATGCCCGCTTAGTAAGAGAGAAGGAAGTACATAGAGTTGAAATGGAAGAGTTGACCTCAAAATATGAAAAGTTACAGGCTTTACAACAGATGGATGGAAAAAATAATCCCACCAAAGTTTTGGAAGAAAGTACAGAAAGTACTGAAGAAAAGTCCAAATCACATGTGCTCCAACCCAAATTGCTTAGTAACACAGAAGTCCAGCACAATGACCTAGAGTTTAAATTAGCAGGTGCAGAGCGGGAGAAACAGAAACTGAGCAAGGAGATTACGAGATTGCAGAAAGATCTCCGAATGTTAAGAAAGGAGCATCAGCAAGAATTGGATATACTAAAGAAAGAATGTGAACAAGAAATGGAAGAGAAAATCAAGTAAGTTTTAATTCAGTATGAATATTTTTAAAGCATTCCTCCTTAATTAAGCCTCTTTTTTAGTGCCTAATACAGTTATTTTAAAGATTTGGATAAGTTTCACCTACTAAAAGTATTAAACGTAAATCTGATAAGCTAAATATAATGAAGAATAAAAACAATTCGGGCAAGAGGCATTATTATTCCATGTCTATTTAGGGAGGAAAAACCTTTTCTTAGATGTAAGATTGTGGTTATTAAGGTATATATCCAAGTAATTATTTTCTTTTTGTTTTACTATTTTAATATTAGAATTATTATCATATAACATAGATGTGTATGGTGAAAATTTAAAGTGAAAAGTAAAAATTCTCCAGTCCCCAGGACAGCTCCCTGAAGGTAATCATAGATTACATATTCCTGCAGAAGTTTTCTGTCCTGGAATGCACACATGTGTGTGCATGTGCTCTCTCTTTCTCTCTCTTAAAAGTGTTTTCATTCCTGTGAGAGCATACTGTATGTACTGTTTTGAAGACCAGGTAACTCTTTGCAACTTGTTCTTTGTGTGGCAGCAGTTAACTCTTTACATCTTTGTTACTCAGACAGGAGCAAGAAGATCTTGAATTGAAGCACAATTCCACATTAAAACAGCTGATGAGGGAGTTTAATACACAGCTGGCACAAAAGGAACAGGAGCTGGAAATGACCATAAAAGAAACTATCAGTAAGTAAAACTTTAAATTCAGTAAGGAATGAATCAGTAGAAAGTATAATTTAAACCTACTCTTTTTGCACTTGCTGTAGTTTAAGTTATTAAACTGGAGAATAAATGATCCTTCCCCAAGAATGTTCTCTAATGGGAGCTTTTGCTCAGGGAGAGGGTACATTTGATCACTGGTGGGCTGGATATCTCATTAAGCATCTTGAAATGCTGATATAAAATTATATTTTATCAAAATTAATTTGCAGTGAGAGTTCTTACTGAAATTGGAATATAAATGTTAACTCTTGACTAATGTGTATTCTTGTGTATATGTGTTCATTTTTATTTATTAGATAAGGCCCAGGAGGTGGAGGCTGAACTTTTGGAAAGCCATCAAGAAGAGACAAATCAGTTACATAAAAAAATTGCAGAGAAAGATGACGATCTAAAAAGAACAGCCAGAAGATATGAAGAAATCCTTGATGTACCTTATTTTCTCTCTCTCTTTCACTTTTGAAATTTAGCTTTAATAGATTTCATGATAGTGCTGAAGATTTCCTATTTTTCTAATAAAAAGGGTTTTCTGGGGGCTCAATATTATATAATAATAATATATTAGTATTTTTAAAGTGTATGCAGATTTATAAAGTCTGATTGATTTCTGCCAGGATTGTAGTTTCCTGATCAGATTCTGCTAACCAGGCAGTCCAGTCCACTTGCTGGTATTAAAGCAACAGTGAGTTACTAAAGGGAAGAATAGATTCTCTTTTCCATCATCCTCATAGATTCATTCTGAACTGTGAGAAAACCAGACTAAGAATAGAGAGCTTGTGCTTGTGTGAAGTCTAGGTAATGGGATAGTTAGTGTGTGTCTGAGTGTGGCTGCTTAACTTAGCTGGTGTCTTTGTGGATGGACCAGTGAACTTTACTCCAACCCTACTGAATTTGTTGGTTTTTTATTGGTCTCAGGGAAGAAAAGAGATGGGGAACAAGATGGAATGCAGAAACCAAATCTTTTGTATTAGTAGAAGATTAGTTCAAAGTACTTATTCTGCTAATGCCACATTGTCATTAGTTTGATATGCTACTACCACACTGCCATTAGTAGAGAAAGATAAGCCATAAAGATATGCTGTGAAGATAAACGATGAATGCTAGTGAGTACTTTGGACTCTAAGAACATTTTCAAAAGTAAAACAATGTAAATTATTCTTGGTTGGGTTACAGATTCTTTAGTTACTCCAAGCCTTATTTCACTGTATGCCAAGAAACATTGATGGTTAAGAATGCATGAATCAGAGAATCATGCCTCAGCTGACTATGTCAGCAGTAGAAGTCTGAGCCAGGAACAGCTTCTAATAAAAATTATTTTAAATGTAATTGAAATGGCTAAAAATTCCAGGATATGAGCATACCTATAGATGCTACCTTTTGTAATTTTTGAGCTTTAAATCTCATTATGAAAAGATTTAAATAATTTCACATTTTCTTATATTTCCATAGAGTATACATGTGCTAAGTTTTAAAAAATACTATTACTTCTTGAATGCCTAGAGAATGTTGGAATTGAAAGATACATAAAAGTTAGTATAGTTTTTTGTTTGTTTGTTTGTTTATGACAGAATGAAAAGCAAGTTCAGCACAGTGAAGTGATTTCTCTGAAACTATTTAGTGAGTGGTAGAGCAGTGATTCTTCATTGTCTTCATGTATTTTATTTAAAAAAAGACTTCTCCCTAAGAAAATAACTTAGAGAAGGCAAGTTATTTATCATGGATAATGAAGTCAAGGAGTTTCATTTTCAGGGCTATGTGCCAGAGCTCTAGAGTTCCTTTTGATAACCTACTTGTCTGTCTCTAGATGTGTAAGGTAAACTTTTCAAGGGTCATGACAAACCTCTGTAGGTGGAAGGGTGAGGGAAAAGGGAGACAGGTAGCTGTCGGCCCTCTGGCATGGTTCCTCCTTCATAATCTACTGTGTATTAGGGAAACTAAGGATATTGTCCATCAAACTTCAGGCTTGGAATAGTAGAACAAGTGGGTAGGAAGTGAAGGGTAGGCAAGGAAATGGCGTGGACTCTTCCCCAAACTCCTTGTGCCTTGGACCAGCACTGTCTGTTAGAAATATATATATATTGGCTGGGCGCGGTGGCTCACGCCTGTAATCCTAGCACTCTGGGAGGCCGAGGCGGGCGGATTGCTCGAGGTCAGGAGTTCGAAACCAGCCTGCACAAGAGCGAGACCCCGTCTCTACTATAAATAGAAAGAAATTAATTGGCCAACTGATATATATAGAAAATATCAGCCGAGCATGGTGGCACATGCCTGTAGTCCCAGCTACTCGGGAGGCTGAGGCAGTAGGATCGCTTGAGCCCAGGAGTTTGAGGTTGCTCTGAGCTAGGCTGATGCCACGGCACTCACTCTAGCCTGGGCAATAAAGTGAGACTCTGTCTCAAAACAAAAAAAAAAAAAGAAAGAAATATATATATATTGTTCTTTTTGTTTATTTTACTTACCAGTTCCTGGCCTGTTATGTCTGTTAGAAATATAATTCAAGCCACAAATGTGAGCCACATTGTAATTTAAAGTTTTCTAGTAGCCCCATTGAAAATAAAAGAAACAGGCCGGGCGCCGTGGCTCAAGCCTGTAATCCTAGCTCTCTGGGAGGCCGAGGTGGGCGGATCGTTTGAGCTCAGGAGTTCCAGACCAGCCTGAGCAAGAGCGAGACCCCATCTCTACTATAAATAGAAAGAAATTAATTGGCCAACTAAAATATATATAGAAAAAATTAGCCGGGCATGGTGGCACATGCCTGTAGTCCCAGCTACTTGGGAGGCTGAGGCAGCAGGATTGCTTGAGCCCAGGAGTTTGAGGTTGCTGTGAGCTAGGCTGATGCCACGGCACTCACTCTAGCCTGGGCAATAAAGTGAAACTCTGTCTCAAAAAAAAGAAAATAAAAGAAACAGAAATAATAATAAAATAATAAAAGAAAAATAAAATACAACTAACTTTATTAGTAATAAATGTTAACTAACCCAATAAAACCAAGAGTAGCATTTCAACATGTAGTCAGTATAAAAATGTGTATATATATATATTCTTTGAAATTCACTGGTTTTTTAATATTTCATCTCAATTTAGACTAGCCACATTTCAAGTGCTCACTAACCACAGTTTTATGGTGGCTAGTGGCTACTGTATTGGATAGTGCAGCCTTAGACTTTTAACTGCCAGGACTAGGGCTAACTTTGTAATTAAACAGGTAGTCCCCTTCTAAACATTTCACACACATACTCTATCTTGAAGAACATTTTTTGAAAATACAAATACAACTAAAAAGGGTTATTAGCAATTCTCAGCAAATACCATATTGCTTTGATTCTGAGACTTATTTTCCACCATTCTTCCATTTAAAAATTTCTGGAATTGGAGCTTTATCTGGAATTTGTATGTATTATGTAGTGGTGTTTTTTTCCCCTTCTCAAAAGCTCTTATCAGATTGATGATCTGTCTCAGTGATGACATTGTAGAATGCTGTATGTTTGTCATCTATAAAGATAATTCTGTGATTTGTTAATAGCAAATTTGAGCACAGAGACATTTCATGTTCCTGCCTTTCCTATCTTAGGTAATATTCTTACCATTCCTCTATTTGAAGAAGCTGGAAACTTTTGTCATCCTTGATTTTCACCTCGTATCTTCCTAAGTATCTCACACATATGTATCCATCTGGCTATTTGGACATGAAATCTGCTTATATCCTCAGCACAGTATCCAAGATGTAGTGGGCTCTTACTATGTGGTTTTTCATTTAATCCTATTGCAAGTCCACTGCTACTACCACAGTCTGGGCTGCCATCTGCCATCTTTCATCTGCTTGTATTAATGTCTCACCTGGTCCCTTTGCTGCAGTCTTTTCTATATGTATTTGTCAGAGTTATTTTCTTTCTTGAAAAAAAAAAAAAGTGTGATATTTTACTTCTACTCTTAACTATGTGCATTGGCTTCCCACTGTTCCAGTGATACCTCCTCCAGTTCATTCTGTGTTCCAGCCAACTCAGCCTTAGCTTATTCTTCACCATATTTTACCTTTGTGCATGCTTTTCTGTGTGCCTAAAATAACTTTCTCAAGTTCATGAATTAATGTAGGCATTATTGTCTCTCTTTTGGCTTTTTTAAAAAAGGTTTTACATTCAGAAAAAATTATATTTATTTATTTACTTACTATTTATTAATACTTAATGCATTAATACATTTAATACTTAATGCATTAATACATTAATAATTAATGTATTAATAAATAATATTTTGTTGTTGCTCTGTTGCCTGGGCTAGAGTGCAATGGCGTCATCATAGCTCACTATAGCATCAAACTCTTGGGCTCAAGCAATCCTCCTACCTCAGCCTTCCAAGTAGCTAGGACTACAGGTACATGCTACCATGCCTGGCTAATTTTTAAATTTTTTATAGAGATAGGGTCTTTTTATGTTGCTCAGGCTGGTCTTGAACTCCTGGGCTCAAGCTATCTTCCTGCTTTGGTATCTCAAAGTGCTGGGATTACAGGCATAAGCCATCACATCTGGCCTATATTCAGATTAAAAATTTTGAATCAAATGTATTCACATGGCTTAAAGATCAAAATAATATTAAAAAGTATACTTTGAGAATGGTATGCATATATAATGAAAGTTGTACCTATTCCTGTTGCCTGTGTTCTGCCTCATCTGCCCCTGCACAGGCAACTGTTAGTTTCTTGTGTAATATTCCAGTGTTCCCTTATGCAAGCAGAAACAAAAATGAAATATATTCTTATTTTTTCCCTTTCCTACTCAAAAGGTAGCTTTTTGGATATACTTTTCTACATCATAGATTTTCCCCTATTTTTTTTAAACCCCTTAAATATAATTAATTACATCTATGTTCTTCATTTATGCTCCTTACTCATCTATATTTGTTACTTCACTTGTAATATGTAATTTTTGTCATACAAACATAGATGTATAGGAATATATTAATGAATCTGTCCTCTCCCTTAGACTATAAGCATTTTGTGGGCAGAGATTTTGTTGTTCATCTCTAGTCTTGAGAACCTAGGCCAGTACCTGGCACATACTAGATACTTGGTAAATTTCTAGAAACTTGGTAAATTTGAAGATGATACATGGTAGGCAGGGAAGAATTCCTTTGGGAGGAGAGCATGGTGACATCTCGAAAGAGGAGTTGGACACTCACAAGGGAGCTTACCTAATAGCCTAGTGCCAACCTCAGAGTAGTCTCATTGGGAGAGTAGCTCCTCAATCTGCATTAGATATGAAACTGGTTTATTTTTAACATTGACTGTATTTGAGTGATATGGCTTTGGCATTAATAACTGTCTTTAAAACATAATCTCCATGTGTGTGCATAAAGATTCAATTTAATTGGTTTTTCTTACTGTTTTTACTTCAAAGCAACAATACTTTTTTAGAAAAAAGCTTTTATAAAGGATATTACAGAACTATTTTTTTTTTTACTGGGATGAAATGAATGTATTACAGAACTATTTCTTGAATTAGAAATAACACATCAGGGATTTTCTAATTCTTAGAGAACTTGCTTTGGATTGGTATATCCCATTGCTGTTAAAGGAAATGTCAGACATAGCTAATTGTCATATTAAATTCTGGGCCTAACTAAATAAGTAGCTGTAGAAGTGATCCATTTGAACAAGGCTAAACCACATTGACACAGCGACGCAAGCTATACCGTGGTAGAATAAAAACAGACTGAGGGAAGGGATATTTTTACAACAATTTCTGGTTGATGGTGTTTTAGGGGTAGAGGCCAGGTTAATGTATTCCTCAGTGGAGAGACATCTAAGGAGGCTAGTTACTGAGATCTCTGCTTATGTTCAGAGAATGGTTTTTTTTTTTTTCAATTAGTCTTAAGAAAGTTTCATGACAAGTAGTATTTAAAATTAAATTTTCCAAGTGTCCTCTGGTTCATTGCTTTATTTTGTGCTATGGGGCTTAATAGCCTAGTTTTATTTGTTTTTGAGAATGATGTTTTTTGTTTTTGGCAACTCAGTATCTGTTAAAATCAGATAGCTGTTTATGGTTGTTTTTCCTGTTAAGTATCTTACTCAGCAAACACTTGTCCTCATTACTCAAACCAGATCAATATTCCAAATGTTCTTTTAGCACAGAGGTTATTGCAAGATTTATAAGACTGAAGAAAAAAGCCTGGATTGTTCTGTACAATAAATTGTAGTAATTACCAAGAGAAATGAAGGGATGTAAGAATGGACAACAGCCTTTTACCAGAGTGGTCAAAACAGAAGAGAGGACAATTTGTATGCCAAATTTTATAAGTAGCATCATTGGACCGATAAGTTACGTATTGCTTTTTCTAGTTCAGCCTTGTCTATTTTTTGCAAAGTTTGGGGCAAAGGGAGATTACATTGATTGTCAACACATTGGACAGTAACTATTTTTTTCAAAAATAGATTTTAGTTGAACATTTACCCCAAAGAACTGCTGATGTGGTTTGGGGGCAGATATATAGATGTCCAGGTTTGCAGAACTAGGACAAAGGACCATCTGTTCGTTTATGCAACCAATCCAAAGCAGGCAAAAAACCAATCTCCACAACATCTTGTGACCAATATATTGTCAGAAAATATTAATGAATATTTTCTAGAAATCAAATTCCAATATAGAAAAGGCCGAACTCTTACAGGATTTGTATTATATTTTTGTCCCAATTCTGTGATAAACCTAATTGTTGCTTAAAGCTGGGAACCCTAGCTTAAGGGGAAGGAAACTCGGGGTGAGGACAAAGGGAGTGAGGGTGGAAAAGAGGATATCCTAGGAGTAATGAGCAGCATTCAAAAAGGCTTGGAGTTCAAAGTGGGGCATGAAGGAAAGTGTTTTGAGCAGAGTAATGAATTAAAATAAAAACAGAGTATGTCTCAAAAACTTAGTGTTTCTTTTTCCTGTAGAGGTGGTTTTCTCTATGCTATGTTGCCTTTCTACAATGTTCTTTTGATATGTTTATTAACATGTTATTATTTTATTCCAAAGGCTCGTGAAGAAGAAATGACTGCAAAAGTAATGGACCTGCAGACTCAACTTGAGGAGCTGCAGAAGAAATATCAGCAAAAGCTACAGCAGGAGGAGAACCCTGGCAGTGATCATGTGAGAGGAATTTGAGTTTGCTACATGTTTCTTGAAATCATTGTCATTTCCATGCTTTGACATGTTTGCTAACACACATATGTATTTATCTCATTTAATCCTAGCAAAAACGTTTTGAGAGAGATTCTTGCCTCCATTTCATAGACAGTGAAACTAAGGTTCAAATAGGTTAAATAAAATGTTTAAGCTTACAGAATAAATGTACTGGGAATATAAACCCAATCTACCAGACTTCAAAGCCTAGTGCTTCTTGGTCTTTTCCATGGAAAGAAAATCAGAGAAAAGTGAAAAATACAGACCTGGGGCATAGCAAGTATGATATTTTTAAATATCATAAATTAAATATCATAAATTAAAAAATTTTGTGCTAATAAGTCATATAAATTTTATATTTTACTGTGTAATGTATCCTTAGTTGCAGTCACATAAAAATGATATTTTTAGTTATGTACTTTTAAGAAAAACAATTTCTATCCTTCTTCTTGGTTAGTGGATCAGATGCACATACAATGGGGTGATTTTGGAAAATTGGACTCAATTCAAAGAGAACTGGCCCTGCATATCTTAGGCGTTTAAAAAAAATAATCCTAATCTTTAAGTAAAATTAAAACTATGAAAGATAGACCATGTTTACCCTGTGGCTTCTTGTCCCACTGTGCACCCCAACAAGTGCACACCCACAGGACATATGGGCCCCAGTTTGAAAAGGCTGATGATAGTGTACTGTTCCATTTCCTAAAATGTTCTCACCCATCTAGGATGGTCTTTTCATAGCACAGTCATGAGGTAATGGGAAAGTGAGTAGACACTGTTCATGACCTTATCCTTGAGAGGCTTCATTACAGAATGTCAGTTACCAGATAACAATTTTTTAGACAACCAATTACATGGATCACCTTCCCAAAGTGCAGAGACGGGGCTTTTATAAAGAGGTTTGCTATGCTGTGCCATGTGGTAGATATATCTCAGTTATAAGCACTGAGCAAGCTTAGCAGACCATTTCTCTGTTTCTTTAATAGCTCTTTTTTCTTTTTTGAGAGACAAGGTCTCACTCTGTTGCCCAGGATGGTATACAGTGGAATGATCATAGCCTTGAACTCCAGGGCTCAAGCGATCCTCCGACCTCATCTTCCCAAAGTGCTGGGGTTACAGGCATAAGCCACCATGCTCAGCCTTTAATAGCTATTAAGTTAGTTCTATATGTATATATGTATTTATTTATTTATTTATTCTATTTGGTTATGACTTGAAGATACTAGGCGCTATTCAATACTACTTCCTATGAGAAAATACACATATTTCACTGTGTATCATGAACTTTTCCTTAGTATCAATGTAAGTATTAATGTTGTAGATAGTAGCATGTTGAACTGTGTTGGGATGACATAGAGTACTGACGCATTGTGAAATTAATATTCAGAAGGACTTCTGAGCCCTTTTCCTTGTGTCATAAGAAAGAGAAAATATCCTTAATTACTTCTACTTTAAAAAATATTTTTCCATTGTGTTTTTCATGAGTTTTTATCCTTTTCCTCTTGAGCATCTTTTGGTGCTTCCAGATACCTTAATTTGCTTACCAGTGTGAGTTTCATGAAAAATAATTTGTTATTACAGCTCAGAGTGGATTCCCAGAAATAGTGCTTTAGAAATTTCCCTAAAGGGTTTATGCACTTTAAATAGATGTTAGTCTTTAATTATTTAAAATTATACAAATAATAGAACATATTCTTGTTGTAAAAGAGGTAATACAGAAGTATACAGAATAAAACCCTCTTTGTTGGGCACCTCCCTTCCCAAGTGGTAATAATCATTGTTAGTTGTTTGGTGAGTGACCTTCGGTTTTTTTTCCCTCTATGTTTACCTATGTTTGCATGTATTTGTACTATAATATTTTGTATAACAAAGTAGAACATTTGTTTAAAAGCAAATATTTAAAGTTGCCTTATCTCAAATCCGACCACTCCATTAAGACTAGAGCACTGACTTCTTATTTCCTTGTATTTTTATATTACTCTATTTTATTTTATTTTATTGTTTCTTTACTTACAGATTTTATTGTATATACTCATTCTTTTTTCTTTTCCATTTTCAGGTAACAATTATGGAGCTACAGGTAAGACTAGTTCTTTTTTGAATTTCACTGAAGGTTGTACATTTTAGGAGCATTCTGTTTTATAAGTTAAAACATAAAGAGGCTTTCTTTTAACATGGAAAAATTTCCAAGCAGTACAGAAATGTGTCCATGCAATAATGAAACCCATATGCACTGCAGATCTGACTTTTTGTTTTTTCAGACACAATTAGCACAGAAGACGACTCTAATCAGTGATTCAAAATTGAAAGAGCAAGAGTTCAGAGAACAGGTACAGCCTAACTGGTGCCTTTTATTTTGAACTAAATTTATGTTAGCATGTACTTGGATATTCTTGTGTTTTACATGAGAAATTTTATTTCCAAATCCAAAGGTGCTAGAGCCTATCTCTATAAATTCATGATCACATATATTTAAACAAGAATATTTTCATTGCTTTATTTCCAGTGCTTATTAACATTTTGGACAATAATTTGTGTTTATATAATTTGTAATAATTTAAGTTCTAAAAAGAAGTTATTTTTATCGGAGAAAAAAGTATGTTGACATCAATCTTTGGTAAGATTTTTCCAAGTGGTTAAATTGTCCTAATTTAATATGATTTGTCCATATTTTATCCGTGGGCAGTGTATGTCCATGGACAGTATATGTCCACAATTTAAATGGGACCATGTATGTACTTCTTCAATGATGCACAAGTGTGCACACACCAGTACATGTGGTGCATGATCTTTAGTAATGTCTTTTTCTGAATTCTGGAGACATAAGGGCTCAAATCACAAGGTTAAGTTTGAAGGCTTCATCTCCAGGGATTTTCCAGTTCTTTTAAAATTCATACAGACAAAAATCTTGATATTGTTAAAACTGGGTGATAGGTGGGTATATAGGCATTAATTGTACTCTACTTTCTTTGAATATGTTTGAAATTTTTCATAAAATTTTTTAAAATTTCATAAAAATACTAAGTCCCAATTTAACTTTTTTTCTATTTCCCCAGTGGTTCAGCTTTTAAAATCTATTCTCAAGATTACTGCTTTAAAATTCTTTTTTTAACATCCTCAAATCTCAAAAACTATCTCAGTGTAACAATTTTTGGATTAGTTATTTTTATTGTGGGGAGATACACATAAAAGTTACCATTTTAATCATTTTAAAGTACATAGTTCATTGACATTTAATTTAGTTCATTGGCATTTAGTTCACTTATAGTGTTGTGAAACCATTATCTAGTTCCAGAATGTTTCATCACCCCAAAAGGAAACTCACATCCAGTAAGCAGTCACTTCCCACTACCTCTTTCCCCTAACCCCTGGCAACCACTAATTTGCTTTCTGTCTCCATGGATTTGTCTATTCTGGGTATTTCATATAAATGGCATCATACAACACATGAACATTTTATGTCTGGCTTTTTTCACTTAATGTTTTCAAGATTCATTCATGTTGTAGCATTTATCAATATTGACTTTATTGCTTTTTATGGCTGAATAAGATCTCATTGTATGGATATACTACATTTTGTCCATTCATTAATTGATGGACATTTGGGTTGTTTCCACCTTTTTTTCCCCGCAATAACAAACAGTGCTGCTAGAAACATTTGTTTACAAGTTTTTGTTTGAACACCTGTTTCCAATAATTTTGGGTGTATACCCAGGAGTGAAATTGCTGGATTATATGGTAATTCTTTCTATGTTTAGCCTTTTGAAGAACTGCCAAACTTTTCCACAGTGGCTGTACCATTTTATAATACCATCAACAAAGTATGAGGACCCCAGTGTCTCCCCATCCTCAACAACAGGTTTTTTCATTATTGCTATCCTAGTCAGTATGAAGTAGTATCTCATTGTGGTTTTAATTTGCAATTTTCTAATGACCAATAATTTTGAGCATCTTTTTATTTCCTTGTTGGCTTTTTTGAATAATGTAATATCTCCATGTGGTTTTAATTTGCAATTCTTTAATGACCAATGATGTTGAGCATCTTTTATCTGCTTGTTGGCTCTTTGGAACAATGTCTGTTCAAGTCCTTTCCCCATTTTTTAGTTGGATTGTCTTCTTGTTGCTGAGATGTAAGTGCTGTTTATATATTCTAGATATAAATCCCATATCAGATATATGATTTGCAAATATTTTCTCCCATTCTGTAGGTTGTCTTCACTTTCTTGATAGTGTCCTTTGATGCACAAAGGTTTCTAATTTTAGTAATATATACAGCTTATTTTTTTGTTTGTGCTTTTGGTGTTAATTTGTTTTAATTTTATTTGCCTATATTCTATCTTTTTTTAATTTCATACATATATATATATATTTTAGGCTAATCAAGTGAAGCAGTGGGAGTGGAGAAGGAACAAAGGAATCTGTAACTGATTGTGATCAATTAGTTGTATATATTCTATCTTAACCATCAAAAAATTTAGTGGCTGCAGCAATCCTTTTTTTTTTTTTACATATGGTTTCCATACGAATCTTATGGTTTGAATATTTGTTATTTTTAGATTCACAATTTAGAAGACCGTTTGAAGAAATATGAAAAGAATGTATATGCAACAAGTGTGGGGACACCTTACAAAGGTAAGAATGATTTCTCGTATCATGTTATTTGTGGTTGTCTTTTATTGGTGGATTTATGGATGATTTTTATTTTTGCCTTTGCTAATCTATATTTTTTCTCATATTTAAATTATTTATTTTTTCTTAATAGGCAAATGTATATATTTATTGTGTATATCATGTTTTAAAATATATGTATTTGAAATGGCTAAATTGAGCTAACAGTGCATTACCTTAGATACCACTTTTTGTGGTGAGAATAATTAAAATCTACTCTCTTAGCAATTTTCCTTCTTTTTTTTTTTTTTTGAGACAGAGTCTCACTTTGTTGCCCAGGCTAGAGTGAGTGCTATGGCGTCAGCCTAGCTCATAGCAACCTCAAACTCCTGGGCTCAAGCGATCCTCCTGCCTCAGCCTCCCAAGTAGCTGGGACTATAGGCATACGCCACCATGCCTGGCCAATTTTTTCTATATATATTAGTTGGCCAATTAATTTCTTTCTATTTATAGTAGAGACGGGGTCTCACTCTTGCTCAGGCTGGTTTCCAACTCCTGACCTCAAGCAATCTGCCCGCCTTGGCCTCCCAGAGAGCTAGGATTACAGGCGTGAGCCACCGTGCCCGGCCTTAGCAATTTTCAAGAATACAATACTTTGTTATTAACGAGAGTCACCATATTATATTAATACAATGGATCTCTTGAACACATTTCTCCTGTCTGACATTTCATATCCTTTGAACAACATCTCCCCACCCCCCACAGTCTGTGGTAAGCACTATTCTACTCTGCTGCTGTGAGTTCAACTTTTTTAGGTTCCACATATAAGTGAGATCATGTGGTATTTGCCTCCCTTTGCCTGCCATATTTCAGTTAACATAATCTCCTCTAGTTTCATCCATGTTGTCCCAAATGACAGGATTTTCTTCTTTTTTAAGGCTGAATAGTATTCCATTATGGCCAATCTGTATTCTTTACAGTGAATATGTTTTACCCTTATTATTTTAACAGCTAATTTTAAGGAAAGAATAATAGCAATTTAAACTAAAACTTAATGCACATTTGTTTTTTTTAAAAAAATGAATCAATGTTGCAGTGCATAAGTGAAATTGCAAGTTTCTATTTTATTCTTCCCTCTTCAGATGCACCCAGTTCACAATTTATATATATTTTTCCAGACTCTTGTGTATTTATGCAAACAGTTATATAATCCACATATACATACACATACTTACATGTTTTCGATGCTTCTTGGTTTTTACTATAATAATTCTGTAATTACTAATTTTAAACCAGGATTTAAGGAGAAAATAATTTCATTAAAATTCTTATATTCAAGATAAGGAAGGATGCCTTTTCTCTTGATTTAAATAGAACATTTCTTTTGGAAAGGATTTTTTTTTTATAATTTAAAATCAATTTCAATTTTTTTTTTTCCTTTTTGACACACCACATTTTAAATTACAAACGGTTTAAAGATGAGCTTTATGTAGTGGTTCTCTTGAGATAATCATGATCTTTGAATAATCTTATAACAATTATCCATTCTCTAAAGAGTTGAGGCTTCTTGTGATGCTTTGTAATCCTTACATATTTCTGTTCTTTCTCAGGGGTAACCACTGTTATTATATTACAATATAAGTAGTTCCCTTAAAAATTTTTGATTTTAGTGTTTTATGGTTTTGGCTGTTTAGAAATGACATCATATTTCACATATCCTACATAGCTTACTCTTTTTTTTTTGTAAACAACATATAATTTTGAGATTGTATCCACTGTGTGAAGTTATAATTTGACCATTTTCAAGGCTGAGTTTAATGTTATATCTTTATATCATACTTTATTTATTCTCCTATTGGTGGATATTCGAGTTGTTGCAATTTTGCTTTTATAAACAGTATAACTGTAAACATTGATTCATAGTGTATAGTGGTTCTCCTGGTTATAGCACTAGAAATTGAATTTCTGTGTCATGAAACAAGCTTTACTACTTCACAAAGTTTTACAAACTAAGGCCAAATTGTCATCTGTCATGCTTATATCAGTTTCCTCTCCTGCCAGTCGTGCACAAAAGATTCCATTGTTTTATTAGGTTGGTCCAAAAGTAATTGTGGTTTCAGATCCTGAATTTTAAATCATTATAACTAGGCTCAAACACATCTTTATTAATCAAAATAGGAACCATTACAATCAGCATATTGTTGCCAATAAGAAATAAGTTTGTTTATTCCTGTAGCGTAAAAATATCCATGCTTTGAGATTCAATGAACTCTTTGAAAGCATTTTCTGCATCCTGCTGGTTGTGGAAGTGTTTTCCCTGCAAAAAGTTGTCGAGATGCTTGAAAAAAAGTTTGGTGAGAAGTCAGGTGAATATGGTGGATGTGGCAAAACTTCATAGCCCAATTCATTCAGCTTTTTGAAATGTTGGTTGTGCAGCGTGCGGTTGGGTGCTATCATGGAGAGGATTTGGCCCTTTCTGTTAACCAATGCTGGCTGCAGGTGTTGGAGTTTTCAGTTCATCTCATCAATTTGCTTCTTAGATATAATGGTTTCTTTCGCTGGGATTCAGAAAGCTGTAGTGGATCAGATCGGCAGCAGACCACCAAACAGTGACCATGACCTTTTTTGGGTGCAAATTTGCCTTTGGGAAGTGCTTTGGATCTTCTTCTCAGTCCAACCACTGAGCTGGTCATCACCAGTTATATAAAATCTGCAAATCACAATCCAGTCAAGAAAATGGTTCGGTGTTGCATACAAGAAGAGAAGATGATACTTCAAAATCACTGTTTTTTTGATTTTCATTCAGCTCATGAGGCACCCACTTATCAAGCTTTATCACCTTTCCAATTTCCTTCAAATGCCGAATGACCATAGAATGGTTGACCTTGAGTTCTTTGGCAACTTCTCATATAGTTGTAAGAGGATCAGCTTTGATGATTGCTCTCAGTTGGTTGTTGTCACTTCTGATGGTTGGCCACTGCACTCCTCATCTTCAAGGCTCTCGTCGTCTCCTTTGCAAAACTTCTTGAACCACCACTGTACTGCACATTCAGGCAGTTTCTGGGCCAAATGTGTGGTTGATGTTGCAAGTTGTCTCTGCTGCTTTACGACCCATTTTGAGCTCAAATAAGAAAATCGCTCAAATTTGCTTTTTGTCTAACATCATTTCCATAGTCTAAATATAAACAGCAAATAATAAGTCATTAGCAAAAAAACATAAAGCAAGAAATGTGCATTAAAATAATGTATAACGTAACCACATTTTTAAAGAATGTATTAATTATCAAACACCAAATTTCAGCAGTGCTAAAACCGCAATTACTTTTGCACCAACCTAATACATCCTCACCAATGCTTGTTATTGTTTGATTTCTTAAAGATTTTGCCAGTCACGTGTGTGTAAATGATACCTTATGCAATTTCATTTGTTTGTTATCACTGAACAAAAGATGATTTAAATTCTATGCCCAGAGGGCATGGTGGCTCATACCTATAACCCTAGCAAGGGTTATAGGTATGAGCAAGGGGCCAAGGCGGGGGATCACTTGAGCTCAGGAGTTTGAGGCTACAAGGAGCTATAATTGCACCACGGCCCTCCAGCCTGGGCGACAGAGCAAGACTCCATCTCTAAATAAACGAATAGAATGAAGGAATTCTAAATGTAAAGTGATAGGAAGTTACGATAAAAGGCCAGGAGGAAGAGAACAAGGTGTGAGATACAAAATTTTTACAATAATCCGTGTTTTCTCTTTCAAGAGCAAGACACCAATTGGAAAGTTTAATGTGTATGTGTATACAGTACAATATAATATAATTGATACATAAGCAGTGCCTCTCTTTGTTCCATTGATTTTTAGTTTGGTTTTCTTTTTTTTTTTTTTATCTTTTTAAATTTTTTATACAATTTTTTTTTTTTTTACCAATATCAAAATGTTCAAATTACTTATCAATTAGTTTGGTTTTATAAGTAATAAGTAGTGTATCTGGTTTTGTCTTTACAGTTTGATCTGTTTTTTTATTTGACAGGTGGCAGTTTGTACCATACTGATGTCTCACTCTTTGGAGAACCTACTGAGTTTGAGTATTTGCGAAAAGTGCTTTTTGAGTATATGATGGGTCGTGAGACTAAGGTATAAATCATGTCTGGTGATTTGGTATGTGGCTTAATCTAAAAGGAAATGTGTTCTGCTTCTAATATACATATTGATAGCATATGTTTACTATTAGCAGATCATGCATGCTAATAGTTGGCAATAGGTAATTATGTTATTGCTCTTAGTTTACAAAAGTGAATTGGCAGATCTTGTATTTGTTACATATATTTATAAAATATTAATTTTTAAAATGCTGTCAGATGACACTGAATACTAAAAAATTAAAACTTCATTAACCTAAAAATAATTTGTGAAGCATGTGACCATTTTTCAACTTGACTTCAGATCTTAAAGTTAGGAGAATAGATTTCATTTTCAAGGAGACTTTAGGATATTATGGATAGTATTGGAAATGGTTGTAATTAAGAATGGCTCCTTAGGAAGATAGGTATATTTCACTTTAATCACTGTAAGAAAATCACTTCCTGCACATGTGGAATATTGATCATTTTAAAATTACCATACTATGTAAGTAATAGTGCGTGGCTAATTTGTTTTTTAGAATGATACATTTATAGTAAGTTCCCTGAGTGTAAAGACTTGTTTTATCCTTATTTGTATCCCCTGCAGTGTTTTTGAAAGACCCTTATATTGGAAATTTGGTAAATGTGTCTTGAATTAAATGCTTTTAGGGAAATTCATGAGCTTTTCCTCAAACAAGATTTTTTATTTAAAGCAGTTTCTGTTTTTGACATTGTTGCAACTTTTTACCTTTATGCAATTTTACATTGTGTACCTTGGCTAAGAATGTATTTAAATAATGAGTTTCACCTCCTTCGAAGCAGTCAGCGTTCTAATGTGTGGATATGAGGAAGTTGCTGAGTCAGGGTGCTCAGCTAGTTCAGGCACTGATTTGGCAAATGTGTTTAAACCTGAAAACCATGCGTAAGAAAATATCGTAAAAGAACATTATGAATTTATGCATTGGAAATTCAGCTAAACACCAGCAGTGGGCTAGAAGTCATTTGAAATTTTTTTTTTTTTTTTGGAGACAGAGTCTCACTTTGTTGACCCAGCTAGATTAGCTCACAGCAACGTCAAACTCCTGGGCTCCTCCTGCCTCAGCCTCCCCAGTAGCTGGGACTACAGGCATGCACCACCATGCCCGGCTAATTTTTTCTATATATTTTTAGTTGGCCAATTAATTTCTTTCTATTTATAGTAGAGACGGGGTCTCACTCTTGCTCAGGCTGGTCTTGAACTCCTGAGCTCAAAGGATCTGCCCACCTCGGCCTCCCAGAGTGCTAGGATTACGAGCGTGAGCCACCACAGGCAGCCTGAATTCTTAATATTTATAGAAATCACATTTCATTGCATCAAATAGTTTTCAAATTAAATTAATGCTTAGTATGTTTGTGAACATGTATCTCAGAGGGGATACGTCAATTCATAGTAATTGTGTCTTTTGTTCTTAAGGACTTTAAAGAAAAAAAACCCTCAAGGATAGCTAAACCTAATTTTCTCCTTATCTTTTTAAAACAAAGCTACTGAATTGTAGTTTTCTTTATTATGTCCTTACTGTCCACCTCACATAGCAACTTATATTTGTGGTGGAGTAGATAGTTTAAAGTTACCTTGTTACTTCTTTGGGCATGGGGAAGAGAGGAATATCTTTAAAAAATAAAAAGCCTCTCAGAACTTTTATAACTTGGTTCATTAGTCAATCTAAAGCTTTGATGCAAGTGTTGTTGCTAAATAAATTTTTTAACCTTTTTTTGATCTGTAAAATGAAGAAACTAATGCCTAAACCTGTTTCTTCTGGAGATGAGATTTACGGAGCTTGGTCCTCCGAAAGAAAGACCTAGCATAAGCATAAGAAGTTGTGGGCAATGCCAGTTCAGCTAAGTCTAAGCTTGGTGCTTTCAGAGCTCTGCAGTGAATCTTAGGGTGTGGCTTGGGAGATAGCTGAAAGGGATGTTGCATGGCACAAGCAACTCCATTTAACACCTGGCTGGGAATCCACATTGTGGAGAAATGCTCTCTCTCTTATATTCAGCATTCATTCTACTTTTCTAGCTACTAAAAATGAAGAGTAGTCTACCACTGTGCCATCACATTTTATAGGTAAATACTGAAAATTGGGTAGCAGGTATTCAGCTTAATTTACTGTACATTTAATGAGTATTTAACCATAAGTGGCCCTTTATTTATCACGATGATGGATAGATGAAATTTGACACCATCCCTAAATTTAAGGAGTTCACCATATAGTAAGAAAGTAGAGCTGTACTTACTTAACCATAATATGATGCAGAATGTAGTCAGCGCTATATGAGAGGTACGGAATCCTCATATTTTCTTGTGGAGGGCCAGGGTGGGCATTGTGGAGAAGGTGGTATGCATACAGGGGTTTAAGGAGGTATGTTAGATTTTGGCAGATTAGCTCAGGTGGGTGAGGTAGCCCAGATGGAAGATACAAGGCAGGAAATCGAGTGTGGGTTTTTGGAATAATAAGTAATCTCCTCCCCATAAGACACTGGATCTATGAAGAAGAAGTGATTCCACTTAAGGCTACAATAGAGGATAAAGAGCCTTGAATGTTAAAGCATTTTACCTGTAGGTATTGGGTAGCCTTGAAAAATTGTGATCAGACATTGACAAGATCACAGCTGCTTCTAGACACATCTTCTGCTGATTTGCCCAATTTCTATACATTGACAAAGAATTTGAAATGGAGACCAGGTTGTGATTTTAGAATAAGCCAGAGTATGTTGTAGCCTTTGTGATTTGATTACCATCTTCAGTTGTTTCTTGTCTAGCAGGATCTGTATGTCGTCTCACCTGTCTTTCTTCATCTGCTTTTGCACAGTGTTCTTTATTTTACGAGGCAGATGACTTTTTTAGGAAGATCATATTATAGTACACACATCCTTGTAGTGTGGAGTTAAGTAAGCTCCGCTCTTTTCTTCTCTCCTTGCACTTTTTCTCGGGTTTTGATCTTCCATGCTATTATTGAATCTGAAATTCAGCCTGTTCTCCTTTTCAATGTAAAGTATTTCTCATCCTAAGATTTATTGAAAAAAACCTCTCCCTAAGGAAAACCTGGCAGGAGAGGCCACTTCTAAATCAGGTGGCTCATTTGAACTTTTCCTTACTTCCCTGGGCCTGAGGAGATTATATATAGAGTAGACAGTCTGGTTTCTTTCCCAAGGTGTGGCAGAGACCCTGGGCTTCTTCATTAAAGTGTTTTCTGGCAAGCCAGGGATGAGCTTTAAGTCTTTACTGGGTAATAAGCCACACATTCTGGATCGCTGATGAATTTAGAGGTGGGTTTACCATTTAATGTCATCTAGAAATGTGAAGAGACAACTAGCCACAGTTCATTTTGGGGTTTTTTTTTTTACAAACATGCTTGTGCATGCATGTATATGTGGTTTCATAGTGAATATAAATGGACCTTTTGGTATTCTGAACTTTATGTCAGCATTGAAATTAGAGAAATGCTTTCTATGATTGTGAATCCCTAAATTTTAGAGTTTTGATACTTTGTAAAAATGATCTTTATAGATAGTATACCAGAAGTTGCTTCAGAGTGTTATTAAAATGAAAATACTGAAATATTTACCACTTCATGTTTCTCTTGCTATTTTATGCCACATATATGTAGGTCTACCTGGAAGATACTGTGGGTTCAGTTCCAGACCACTGCAATAGAATGAATATCACAATAAAGCAAATCACACTAATTTTTTGGTTTATCAGTGCATATAAAGGTTATGTTTACACTATAATGTGGTCTGTTAGATATACAATAGCATTATATCTAAAAGCATATATATAGATTAATTTAAAAAATACATCATTGCTAAAAAATGCTAATGATCATCTGAACCTTCAGTGGGTCATAATCTTTTTGCTGGTTGGAGGGTCTTGCCTCAGTGTTCATGGCTGCTGAGTGATCAGGGTAGTAGTTGCTGAAGGATGGGGTGGCTGTGGCATTTTCTTAAAAATGACAACAATGAAGTTTGCTTCATCAGTTGACTCTTCCTTTCACCAAAGATTTCTCTGTTGCGTGTGATGCTGTTTGACAGCATTTACCCACAGTAGAGCTTCTTTCAAAATTGGAGTCAATCTTCTCAAACCCTGCCACTGCCTTACCAACTAAGTTTATGGAATATTCTAAATCCTTTCTTGTCATTTCAACAGTATTCACAGTATCTTGACCAGGAGTAGATTCCATCTTAAGAAATCACTTTCTTCACTCATTCATAAGAAATGACTTCTTATTAGTTAAAGTTTTATCATGAGATTACAGCGATACAGTCACATCTTCAGGCTCTACTTCTAATTGTAGTTCTCTTGCTATTTCCACCACATCTGCAGGTACTTCTTCCACTGAGATCTTGACCCCTGCAGAGTCATCTGTTTGGGTTGGAAACAGCTTCTTCCAAATTCTTGTTAATGTTGACGTTTCAGTCTCCTCCCATGAATCATGAATGTTCTTTATGTTATCTAGAGTAGAGAATATTTTCCAGAAGATTTTCTATTTACTTTGCCCAGATCCATCAAAGGAATCACTATCTATGGCTGTTACAATCTTACAAAATGTATTCCTTAAATAATAAGGCTTGATAGTTGAAATTACTCCTTGATCTGCAGAATGGATGTTGTGTTAGCAGACATGAAAGCAACATTCATATCCTCATACATCTCTGTCAGAGCTCTTGGGTAACCAGTGCATTGTTAATAAGCCGTAATATTTAGAAAGGAATCTTTTTTTCTAAGCAGTAGGTCTCAATGGTGGGCTTACAATATTCGTAAACCATGCTGTAAATAAATATACTGTCACCTAGGCTTTAATTGTTCCATTTCTAGAGCACAGGCAGAGTAGAGTTAGCATATTTCTTACGGGCACTAGGATTTTTGGAATGGTAAATGAGCATTTGCTTCAACTTAAAAAGGTCACCAGCTACATTAGTCCCTAACAAGATAGTCAGCCTGTCTTCTGAAGCTTTGAAACCAGGCGTTAACCTCTCATCTCTAGCTTTGAAAATCCTAGGTGAAATCTTCTTCCAATAAAAGGCTGTTTTGTCTACATTGAACAGTCTAATCTATTGTGTAATATAGCCACCTTCATCAGTCATCTTATCTAGATTTGAATAACTTACTGCAGCTTCTCTATCAGCACTTGCTGCTTCACCTTGCGCTTTTATGTTTTGGAGATGGTTTCTTTCATTAAGCCTCATGAACCAATCTCTGCTAGCTTCACAGTTTTCTTCTGCAGTTACTTTACCTCTCTCAGCTTTCATATAACTGAAGTTAGGGCCTTGTTATGAATTATGCTTTGGCTTGAGGGAATGTTGTAGTTGGTTTGATCTTCTATCCAGACCACTAAAATTATTTCCATTTCAACAGTAAGGCTATTTCACTTTCTTATCTTTTGTGTGTTCACTGGAGTAGCACTTTTCATTTCCTTCAAGTACTTTTCTGCTGTATTTATAAGTTGGCTAACTCTTTGGCATAAAAGGCCTAGCTTTCTGCCTATTTCAGCGTTCAACATGACTTCTTCACTAAGCTTAATCATTTGTAGCTCTTGATTTAAAGTGAGAGACATATGACTCTTCCTTTTGTTTGAACACTTGGGAGGACTTGTTTCCATATTGTTGTGTCTGAGGGAATAGAGAGGCCCAAGGAAAGGGAGAGAGATGGGAAAATAGTCAGTCAGTGGAGCAGTCAGAACACACACAACATTTTATTAATTATATTTGCCACCTTATATGGGTGTGGTTCTTGGTACCCCAAAACAATTACCACAGTAAGGTTAAAGATTACTAATCAGAGATCATGGTAACAGATTCAGTAATAAGGAAAATGTTTGAAATATTGCAAGTATTACCAAAATATGGCACAGAGACACGAAGAGATCATGTACTGGAAAAATGACGCTGATAGACTTCCTGGACACAGAGTTGCTACAAAACTTCAATTTGTGAAAGAAACACGGTATCTGTGAAGCTCAGTAAAGTGCAATAAAATGAGGTACACCTGTACTTGTTTTCTAGACTTCGGTTTTAGTACACAGAATTCTATTCTACCTAGGCAATACAATTTAAATGATGAGAGTTTTTGTAAAATGCCTTTGGAATTCTCCAAGAAGTAAGTTGCTTTAAATGGTATTTTTTTTAATCACCAAAATGGCAGAGGCAAAAATAAAAGGAAGAAGAGATCTGAAACTAAAATATTGCTATGCGTGGAGTTTGTGGTTGAGGAACAGTATTAGTTGATGTGTTAGTTGAAGTAAGTATTAGGAATATGTAAAGTGTCTTGCCTAGGTTTTAATATATAATAGGATTTTTTTTTAGTTAGCTCCTTTTCTTCCTGGAAATAATTATGATACTTTTTTTCAGCCTAATGATGTGTGTTTCCAGTATTTTTGATCAACTATATTATCTTTTCCTTAATGACCTTCCCCAGATCATCCCCTCCACCCCCCTGGTCTGTGTAACTGAGAACAAAGAAAATTAAGGGTCAGTTTCTTGGGCTACCTTCCTATCCACTGTAGGAATCTCTAGGAGAGTACTACCTCCTGATTTTGTATGTAAGCACTGAACTTGTTATCCTACTTATTTCATAAGTGGTATCTTCTTTCCTCTCTGTCTCCCTCAAAACCTCTCATCTTGATACAAAATAGGGAGTTTCATCCTTTGAGGAGAATTTTCCAGGAGCTTATGGGTAACAGTCTGACTTACGGTATATTTATTTAGATCTGCACAATTTATGATCTTGTTTTGCAAGCCACCATGTGTAATGTTTTGATTCATCATGTTTTCTATCAAATGAAACATCTTGTGTTTATTTAAAACGTAATTTGTATTTCTATTAGGCTGATGTGCTGCATGTCTTGAAAAATACCTACTAAGCATGTTCATGTTCATGCAGTAGCCGTGTTTATGAGATATATGATGTGATTTAGTTAAAGCTGAACATGGGGAGTATTTAATTCTGATTATTTAGAGCATATATTTTGGCAATATATCATTTACTAGACAGATTTCTGCAAATAAAAAGCCTTTTAAAATGAATAATAAAATTTCAACTTAATAAACAAAGGGCCGTGAGTGTTAGAACTTTATATAGCTTCATGCTATTGTAAATGCATCTTCTTAAAATAATTATAAACCCAGACATTGTGAGGAGTCCTTTTAAATTGAAATTCTAGTGTTGGCTGTTATTTCCTTGATTAATACCTTCACATCATACTTCTTTGTTCGTGGCTTCCATTGAGAGCACTAAAGAATCCCACCAGCAGAACATGTCAGAATGGATTGGAACTTTATGTGTTTTACTCTCTCTATTAATGATCATCTCTTATTTTTCTTGTAGACCATGGCAAAAGTTATAACCACTGTACTGAAGTTCCCTGATGATCAGACTCAGAAAATTTTGGAAAGAGAAGATGCTCGGCTAATGGTAAGCTGTAGAAGTAGGCTATACATAGAAGATGACTTTATCTCATCTGTTTATATTCTGTTTCATTGATAAAGACTTTAAGTTGATAACAGAAACTTAAAAATTTTAAATCTTTATTATACTCCAGCCTAAAAGGTGAGAGTGAATTTACATTAAGAAAGTTTAACTAAGGGCAAATGTGAATGGATGCCTACAAGGGAAAGAACAGTCCTATTTAATAGCATATAAGAGGTTGACACCCATATCTACTATGGGATTTCCAGAACTTTGGCTGTTTATGGAAAGGATGAAAAAGGCATATGGTCTGGTATATCCAGTAATAAATTTTTAAACCAAATTATATTATGGTGTTAGATGTTTTATAGATTATAGTTCTTTATTCTGTTTCAGTTGATTTCCAAAGACATTAATTCTGAGTAAAAGAATTTAAGCATTTTTGAGCTTTTGGCACCTTGCAAGGTTTGATGTAGACAGACAAGTGAATTATTAAAAGCATTTTTGTGAAGTAAGCTGTGATTGAAAAATGAGACACACACACACTTCATCACTTCATAAATTATGCAAAATTCCTCATGCCTAACTTCTTTTGCCCTGGGCCAGCAATTCATTAAGAAGATCCTCTCTAGGCAGAGTGTAAAACTTGAGAAGTTTGTGTCCTGCCCCTAGCTTTCTCTTTCTGCTCCTTTTCCTGTCTTGAGAGTAGCCTGCAAAGCCGTTGGTATCCTCCCCACTAATTTCTTTACCTACTTCATAATCCAGTGCTGCTTTTCTCTTCTCTTTTCTCACTAAAGCAAATATCTCCTCCATAGTGATGGGTTAGCATGTCTTGGAGCATTCCCAGTAAGGAGCACCAAGTCAGTAAGTTCCAAAGCATTCCATCATATCTTAATAGGCTATGTTTTTTACAAAAGTTCTTGCTGCTCCTCTTTTATAGTGCTCACCTATTTGTCCTAGTGTAAAAACCTTTTAAAGCACACAAAAAAATTTCTTGTTTTAAAAAAATGTAACTAAAATGAAATCTTTGAAAAACATTAGACTCTTTCTTCCTGAATACGGTGGTATTCATTCTAGACAGGAATGAAATGGTGACTGGCCTATTCTTCCTGAAATAATCCTCATTTATCCTAGATGCTGACCTGTCCAGAAAGAATGTCCTACTTTTCTACCACTCCTTTAAGCAAAATTTCATCCATCATTATCTCTTGCTTAATGGAAAAATTCAGTCAACAATAATCTACTCTTCTAGTTGTTATAGGTAATATAGGAAAATTGAAGGTGTGGAAGACATGGTTATTGACCTGTGGAACCTTTAATTTGGAGAGAGAAGAGGTAACATCTGTCCATTCATACACGAATAAAAGATTTACCCAAGTAATATAATTCAGATGATAAAAATAGATGCTTAAGGGGTAGTGTGGTGACTCATGACTTCAGTAATCTTAGCATTTCAGGAGGCCGATGCGGGAGGATCACTTGAGTCCAGGAATTTGAGACTAGCCTGTGCAAAAGACCCCATCTGTAGAAAAGAAAAAAGAAAAATCAGCTGGGCATGCTAGTGCACACCTGTAGTTGCAGCTACTCAGGAGGCTGAGGCAGGTGGATTGATTTAGCCCAGGAGATTGAGGTTGCAATAAGCTATGATGACACCACTGCACTCCAGGCCAGGCAACAGAGCAAGACCCTGTCTCAAAAAAAATAAAAATAAAAAGACATTTAGGAAATATGAAATAAGTTATGACGAGTATGAAGTGAGGAAGACCCCAAACTATGAGATGACTTATAAATCAGTCAGTTTGAGTCACCTTTTGTCAGTCTTAAGGCAGGGGTCCTCAAACTTTTTAAACAGGGGGCCAGTTCACTGTCCCTCAGACCGTTGGAGAGTGCGCACTGTGAGCCCAGGACGAGTCGGCTGCTAAGCAGGACAGGCAGCTGCGGCAAAAACACCCGGCGCGGCCCGATAAATGTCCTAGGCAGGCGGCATGTGGCCCCGCGGGCCGTAGTTTGAGGATGCCTGATCTAAGGAGATTCTTGATACTTAATAGAGTGACTAGTGATTGTTTCATGTATTTGTTGGAAAGTTAAAATCACTGTTGATTGACAGAGTTGAAGCAAGAATCAAATTTGCCTTAAGACTGCTCTCATTAATAAAATGAGCAATAAGAATCATTCTCTTTGAACAAGTCTCTTGAAGAAATTTCAACTAATTTTATACCCCTGTCCAACATAGCTCATTGGAACAAAGCACAGATATGAACAGTGACTTGTCTTTTTCCAATAGAAAGTGAGCACAGTGAAATGTATAGAATACAAAGCTTTAGGAGTTTGTTAAATAATCCTTTAAAAATATGCTGAGTGCTATGGCTTATGTCTGTAATCCTAGCACTCTAGGAGGCCAAGGTGGGAGGATCACTTGAGGCCAGAAGTTTGAGACCAGCCTGAGGAACATAGCGAGACCGCATCTCTACAAAAAATGGAAAAATTAGCCAGCCGTGGTGGTGTGCACCTGTAGTCCCAGCTACTCAGGAGGCTGAGGCAGGAGGATTGCTTGAGCCCAGGAGTTGGAGGTTGCAGTGAGCTATGATGATGCCACTATACTCTAACCTGGGGGATAGAGTGAGACCCTGCCTCAAAAAAAAAAAAAAAAAGATTTGATCACATTAGCTTTAAGTGTTATGCTCCAAATGGATCTTTTCTATAATTTGTTATAAATGTGCATCTGCAGTTTCCCTTCTGTTAAAATCACCAACTTGAGTCTTCTATTATTTTAGCTTTGAAGGCTGAAAAGCTGGCATAAGAAAATCAAAATAAACCCAAACACAATATGAAGCTGCCTCCCCTGTCAAATTAATATTTGGAATACTTGAAAGAGTGTGGATTGCACTTTGTGTTGACAGTGTGCAGCTCAAATTAGTGTTTGCATTATTTATCACGTATTATAGAAGGAATACATTCTTAAAACTTTGCTTTTTGACCCTGATGATTATACTTTTTACTTTATGGCATTGATCAAAAACTTTCTATGACTGCTGATAAGGTATTTTTCACCCTGTCCTGTCTTTACTGTACCTCCCTTCTCTTCAGTGAGTTTTATACTCTTTATTTGAAAATGCAAGTTATTACTTAGTGTTTTCAGAGTTTAACCTAATCTCAAGAGTATATTTCATAGATAAGAAGCCATCATCTGTCAAGTAGGATTAAATTAAAGACCATAATTAGAGTCTGGTTTATTTGACCTAGTCCTTCATTGACTTGCTGTGGAAACTCAGGCAAGACTCAAGAGTCTCTGTTTCTTCACAATTCTAACATGATCTTGTTAGGATTGTTGGAGAAATAGAGCATAGTACCTGCACTGGGTTTCTATGATAATGTGGAGGTGGTGATGATGATTATTTATTGATGTGTAGAACTAGTCTTTCCTGGAAAATGAGACTGGAAAGATGAACTAATAATTAACATGTGTAAGATAAACCATTAGCGACCTCCCTAGGAGAGTCAAGTCATTGGAATGACACCGGTTCACCAAGTGCCTCCATCCCAGTTTCCGCACCTTGGAGTGTCAACCACATGCAGTATTGCTGCAGTGAAAGCCTAGATCTCAACAGCTTGACTGCTATGTGACTGGGCAAACCTGTTTTATATTTCTGGCCCTTACTGGTAAAATGAGCGTGTTGTATTATACTGTCTCTAAGGTTGCTTACCCTGTAGAGTATAAAGTTCAAAGTTTTAGATTTGTTTTAAGTAGGGAAAAAATTGCCTTATAAACAGCAGGCAGAGGTTAAAACAAAAATGCACACACTTAGAGCAGCCTTTTTCCTCCTCTCATTTTTTAGCTTACTTTGTCTGCTGTTTCATTTTGTGATGGCTTTAGGTAGCTTAGATGGCTAGAGTAGACTGAGTAGCATAGTAGGGTCAAGAGTGAATACAAATGTCCTTGGCTTGTCTAATTATTTGTTTTTTACTAAATAAAACTGCCCTAGAAATATATGCTCTGATTTTTTTAAAGGAAAATGTTACTTTAAGATAATTTCATTAAGAAAGTTTATTGTAATTGGGTGACAGATAATCTCTTGAAATTGAGAGATTCCATTGTTATATAGAAACCTACTCTTAAAAGTTTCCCTAGAAATACAGTTTTCTCTTCTAAAGTACTAGCAAAACTTAATGACATAAACTTTCATCACTGTTTTCTTGATGACTCTATTAAGGAAAATTTCTCTTGTTTAACGAAAAAGGTTTGGCTTGTTTTCATTTTCCATGCACTCTAGTTGCTTTTTACAGTTGCCATTCTGTTGACTTGGTTTCAGCTTTGCTTTCACACTGCTCCTTCATGTTGTGTATAGTTCTTGATCAGTCCTTGCCCTAGACCAGTCTGTATTATATTAAAGTGTCTAGCTTTTCTCCCTTTGGTTGGAATTTTTTAAATCTCCCCTGAATTAATAAAAATCATCAGAACTTTTCAGTGTTGTTAGGTACAAAAGTTTTCCATCCTAGTGTGAGGTTTACTGTTTCTCTTTGCACGGGCTCAGAAGATACATGTAAGCTGGATTCAGGAAACAAATGCAAAGAAAACTGACACATAGAAATACTGCACATGTAAAACACATATTTCTTATCTTGAATATGATTTTGTCTCTGATATTGTTAGAATATATAATATGCGATCATTGCAAAATCCATTGCAAACTATTCAGAAACTACATTTTAGAAAGGGAGTCAATCCTTCATGATCTTCAACCTTTCAACTATTTCTGCCATGCCAAGATCATCTCTGTTAATAGTATGGTGAATATTCCCACATTTTCTAAGCCTTAATATACATTTATAATTATTACCTTATCACATGATTATTTTATTGTATAAAAATGAGGATATGCAACAGCTTGCTTTTTTCACTTAATATGCTTTTACATTATTCTACCTCATTATAAACTGCTCTACTTCATTCTTTTTAATGACTGATTGCATGATTCTATGGATGTCCTATAATTTAGTTCATCAGTTTCCTATTCTATTTGTTTAGGTTGTTTTCAGTTTTTCAGTATTTACAAGCATAGACACAGGGAACATCCATATACATATATTTTTCGTACTTCTGCAAGTTTTCCAATAGGATATTAATCTCATTGTGTTATGTATGTTGGAAACATTTTCTAGTTTGTCTTTGATTTTGCTGCTTTTTACTAACTTCATGTTAAATATAAAATATGTATAAAATGTTACTTCTAAGTTGGTCATACTATCCAAGAATAGACTCAGATTTTATAAACAACATTTGTATTTGATGTTGCCATTTTAAAGCAGGCCATGAAGCTAATTAATGATTTTGGATTATGGCCATCTTAAAATAGGGCATAGAATGTATATAAGGTTTGCCAAAGTGAAAGCTATATTTAATTCCTTTGAATTGAAATTCCAGTTTGGGTCACCATTCCTGATATACTATTGAATTACAAGAGAATTATTCAGTGATAAAATTGATATATTTTAGGTGTAAAAATTCAACATATAGGCATATTACCTTTCAAATTAATCAACATTTTCTCAGAAACTTTTTAGGGTAAACTGAGGTTATGTAAATCAAATTTTAATGTCTACTTTATTGGAATTATGAAAGAAATCATTTTATAAAGCATATAACCTTCTCATTTATCTAGTGCAGGGGTCCTCAAACTTTTTAAACAGGGGGCCAGTTCATTGTCCCCCAGACCATTGGAGGGCCAGACTATAGTTTTAAAAAAACTATGAACAAATTCCTATGCACACTGCACATATCTTATTTTGAAGTAAAAAAAAAAACAAATGGGCAAAAACACCTGCATGTGGCCTGTGGGCTGTAGTTTGAGGATGCCTGATCTAGTGGATAAATAAAAAGTACACCTTTCATTATGTTGCTTAAGTTTTTAAATGAAAGTTGCAAGTAAAATCTTAGCTATACAATACTTTGTTTACTTAGGATAGGGAGGTGTTACAGATTCCTTATCGTTTAATTTCCCCTTGATTTGGGGAGATTTGAGAAACATTTAAGTACAATCTGTTTAATACTATGAACTTCGTACACACATATAATCTATGTATTATATTAAGTCTTAAAACTAACCCAATAAGCTTTTTTTCTTCCTGGCTTTGTAGTTTACTTCACCTCGCAGTGGTATCTTCTGAGTAAACCATCAGTCTGTGCTTAGTTAGCATGTGGTGAGTGAAGAATAATATGTCTTGTGTCTTTTGTGCAAAAATCAAATGTATTGCATGATACTAACCATTTTGCTGAAATTCTTTTGCTCTTGTTTAATGAACATGATTGTGCTAATTAATGGTTAATATAACTATTTTCTGTTAATTCTGTTATATAGATTAAAAATATGTCGATTAATAATCACCACCACACAAGAGTTATATAATTTTAAGAAATTTTATTTCTTTAAATAGTAGTTGAAAGTTTCAAAGTTGCTCCTTGAAATTTTATTACAGAATCCAAAAAAGTGCCTAAGTTTATGTATCTTATGTTCCTTTTCATTTTTAATTTTCCAAGAATGGTCTTTGAAATTAATAATTATTGTGACAAAATCATTTTCTAGATAAAAGTAATGTGATATATTTCACAAATCCAGAATTAAAAAATACTATAAAGCCTAACTAGAGTCAAAGCTAGTCTGAAATAATGAAACCTAGTAAGGTGATTTAAGGTTTATTATTTCTTGGGATCATAACAGTTTAACACAAGATAACATATTTGTCCTGAAGAGGCCCTTAGGTAGCCTGCTTTCATTGAATGTGGTTAACATTCTATTATAGTGAAATGAAGGCATCCAAAATATTTCTGCCCAGTTGATTGTCTTTACCTTTAAACCCTGTCCCCTCCCTTCTATATGTTATTGATGCTATTAGGTTGATTTAGTGCCACCTAAAAAGTTAGGGTGTATCTTTACCTCAGACTTTGCCAGAATTTTCACAAATAAGGTGGAACACAATTAATAGGGCTTAATTATAACTAAAATAAAGATTCCCTTTGATTGTTAATTCAGCCAGTATTCAGCTAATAATATCAAGGTTTAAAATGCCAAGATGTATTTCTTTTATTACGCTTTTAGCTTCAGAAATCCTTTGTGCATACATTTAAGTTTCCTTCTGATTTTCATATATATCATTTAATTTGTCTTAGAAATTATCTAGAACTATCTTGTTATTGTTCCTGTTTATACTACAATGGCTGGCAGTGCAGTGCATGGTTTTATTAGGTTACTTTTATAAATGTGAAAATTTTTTAAAATGTAAATTTCATATCTCACCCAATAAATCTTAATATTAGGTCATTAAATATGAAATGTCCAATTTCAAATCAAAAGTATAGTTTATTATATCTCAAGAAGCAGGACAATTAATCAAAGTATGTGCCTAAACTATCAACACAGTTTTGCCATCTTAATGGTAGCTCGTTTATGCCAGCCGTAAGAAGCCTGGAGAGCGAATGGTGATGAAATAACCAAAGGTGTTTTCCTTGGCTTGTTGAGAATAGAATGTTTTTCCTTGAAAGAAGTGATCTAAAACCTGAAAGAAGTGGTATTTGGTTGGTGTAAGGTCTGGTGAATATGGTGGATGACAGAGAGTTTCCAAGTCCAGCTTCTGTAGTTTTAGCAGCTTTGTTTGTGCAACATGTGGTCAAGCATTGTCTTGCAAGAGGATTGGCCTGTCTCTAGTGACCAACCTTGGCTGCTTACTTGCAAGTGTCTTCGTCATTTTGTCCCCTTGGGTGTAGTCGACATCCACTGTAATAAACTGACCAGTTTTCATGAAGCTGTAGTGGATAATACCAGCGCTGGACCACCAGACACCCTTAGCTTTTTCGGGTGACTATTCAGTTTTCAGACTGTGTGTCAGCACTTCATTTTTATCCAACCATTGTGCCAAATGCTTGCGATTATCAAAAAGAATCCATTTTCATCATACATCACAATATGGTATCATGACAGCAAAGAAAGTCAAGCTTTTAGCGGATTTCTCTTCTGATGCTTGTTTAACTCATGTGAAACCCATCTATCCAGCTTCCCTTTACCTTGCCCATTTGTTCCAAATGGTCCAATATTGTTGGAATAGTAGTGTCAAACCTTGCTGCTAATTCACACGTAAGTCGAGATGGATTCATTTCCCCTATAGCTTTTAGCTCATCATTATCCACATTGGTGTCAGGTCACCCACATGGCTCATTTTCAAAATGAAAATCACTGGAACAGAACTTCTCAAACCATTAATGTACTGTGTGTTCATTAGCCACATCCTTCCCAAACACTTCATTAATATTTTGAGCTGTCTGCACTGCGTTGGTTCTACGATGGAACTCATATTCGAAAATAACACAAATGTTTGACTTATCTATGGTTTCACAAAAATTGCTCTTAAAAAAAATGTGAAAGATAATCACAAGCCCAAATGTGTTTAAAAGACTTGAGGATGTCCCTTCACAATACACATAAAACAAGAAGTATCAAAGTGACATGTCAGAGATAATCAACTATCAAATTTAGTACTTAAGGAAATTGGACATTTCATACTTAATAACCTAATAGTTTCCTTTTTAAAACAATATTATAAATACATCATTGCACTTGCTATTATTTACTACAATTAAATAATATCATTTATCACTAGAAATGTATACTGTGTAGCCTTTCTATTGATTCATTAATTGATTGTCTACTCAACTTTTGGTTTGAAACATTTCAGACCTAAGATTTGCAAAAATAGTGTAATGAACACCCATACTTCCTTCACTTAGATTTACCAATTATTGACGTTTTGCCAATTTTTTTTTCTCTCTCTCTCCATATATCTTTCCCACTTTATAACATTTAATAGTTACCTGTAAACATTGTGCTTGCAAGTATTTGACATTGTAGACATAAACTAAATACTTTATCATATATCTTTAAGAACACTATATAATTATTGTATGTAGGAAAATGCCCTATATACAATATAGTTATCTCAGAAAGTTTAATTTTAATAATCCTATTATTTAGTATATAATAAATATTCAATTTTTCCAGTTTTCCAAATAATGTCTTCCATAATTTTTTAAAATCCGGAATTCATTTAAAGATTGCACATTACACATAGCAGTCATGTTTTTCTAGTCTCTTTTAAACTGGAAAAATTCTCCCATCCTTTTTTGTCTCTTATGACATTGCTATTGTGCAACATTGTCGAATCGTTCTTGAACTTTGTTTCCCACAACAGCTCGAGCTGAAGTTTCAAAATAACCAACAAAAGAAGATCTTTGTTAGAACCGAAGATCTTTGTTATATCTTTTTTAGATTCCTAGGACATAAAATTATTGTTGAACTGGTTTTATAAATAATATACTATTAAGAGTACATCAGGAGTAGTGGACTGTATTGTTCATTTACAAATTGAGAAGGCTTTAAAACTTCCTCTTTCCAGTAAATATGTATGGAAAGTTTATCTCTTTTACTTAATCTTATTTGGTAATTAATTTGTATGGCATTTTAAACTCATATTTGATCTGACTACTAGCTTTTACCATTTAAAGAAACATTATTAGGAAGATCTTGGCTTTGTTTCTCAGCATTTTTGATTTTTTAAGTTAAGTTTGTTGTCTTTTGCTGTTATACATATCATGCTGGGAGAATTGCAATATGTAGAACAATCAAAACATTGGGAAAGAGGGAAGACCTCTTTCTCCTCATTAAATCTAATATGAGAGCTGCATCTTTGTGAGATTCGGCTAAGTCAGCATGTTTACTCTCAGGTTTCTTTGTGACCTGGTAGCATTCAATACACAATAAAAGGTTGCAGTTCCAAATTTCACTTACAAACACTGTTTTCCAGAATTGCTGACTATAGGTTGGTTTGAATCATTCCACGAACATTAATTTGTTTTAAGATTTAATATTTAGATTGTTTCTACTTCTTTACTGTAATTCCCAGACCATAGAGTATAATTTTAACTTGAAAAAACAAATCTCCCCGAAAGCTGACTTTAAAAGGTTTTTTTCTTTCTGTATCCTCTTTTCCTTTTTCTTTTCCAGTCGTGGCTCAGATCTTCATCTTGAAGAAATGGAGAGAGTGACGATGGGTGACTGCTGCTTGGAAGACTGTCCACGTTGCTACTCTTTGAGAATGAAGCTGTTGTTCAGGGTCGCTCATGTAGCAAAAAGACCAAGAAAAATCTGGCCCATAGATTTATCGCAGGCTGCCTTTAAAATAGATTTTATCAGTGGAGAAATGGTGATAGTTTTTTCTTTTTTCTTCAGTTTTCTGTTGGGAAGAGTTTTATGTTTAAAAGATATTTTGAATAACTTAAACTGATTTATGGGCTTACTTAATGTTCCTTTCTTCTTTTTATCCCTCTTTTTAAAGAACTGCTCGCCTTTCCTATTTATTTTTAGGGTGATTTTTTTTAAAGACTTGTGCAATACATTTTGAGGTGAAACTTAGTGGATTTTTCTGATAAATTATAGCATTTAATTGACTATTTTATTCAGATTGATTTGTTGACTATTTGCTAAAGACTATTTGCTAGTTCTTTAAGCTATGACATATGATAAATCCCAAATGGCAGTACCTCATTGTTTACTTAGCTTTTGTACTTATATTTTTCAGAGGAAAAAATACTACTGTAAATTGTAAATAGTCAATACATAACTGTATTGTATGCAAATCTGTGACTGTTGGCAATGTCATCTCGGAGGAACAGATAAATAAAGTTTATTTACTATATAATATTTGTTTACTGTGTTTCTTCATAAATTGAAATGTATTTCAAAATGGTTAAAAATCCGTGTTCTATTTGGACAAATATAGTGAGGAACTATTTGTCAAGATAGCTAAATACTGAGCATTTAGAAAGATTTTTTTTGTGTGCAAAACTAGTATGACCAAGTTAGAAAAGAGTATGGAAATAAGAAATACTGTATGGTGTCTGTTTTAGGATTCTACCCACTGGGAAATGCCTCTTCTCTCTGGAGTAGACCATACTTTGATTGTTTTTAAACTTTTTAGGCGAAGAATAAATGTTGCAGGCAGCTCGAGCTATGGGAGGTCTCCCTTCTCCACTGCAGACCTCTGGGCTGGTTGGGGAGCTGCTCAGAGTCTGTGCAGAGACATTGCACTGGACAGCAGGCACAGCAGAGGTCTGGTGGCTGCCAATCCTGGGTTTCTGCAACCGATGCCACCCTGATGGCTCTGGTGCACGGCGCCAGGTCTGCTGGGTACTCAGCAGTAAACTTCACCTCACTCCCGAGCTGGGGCGGAGGAAGGGGAGCAGACAGAACAGACACTCCCCCAGGTTGTGGCCTTTGACTGGGGTCATGTGCGCCTCCCACCCTGAGTCGGATCTAAGCAGAGAAGGAGCCTCAGATGCCACAGGCACCACCTGGGAAGCCTTGGGCAACTGCCTCAGTGGGTCCTGTTGAGGGGAACCTTGGCTGACCAGCAGCTCCAGCCCATCTATGCATCCTCACCAGTCCTTGTTTTCCCCTGACGTGCCATCTTGCCCTCATCCTGTAGGGATCCTTGAGGAGCGGTGTCAGGCTGAACTCTGGTGTTTGCTACGGGTTCCCTGGAGTGGCCAGGACTTTTGTGGGGCAGGCCTGCAGGGAAGCTCAGGAGGGAGCCCCTCCATAGTTCTGTGTCTGTTGGAGAAGACTCAGGATGCTCCAAGCCTACAACCCAGTATTGCCATCAGGTTCTCTTTCTGTCCTGGAAATGATCGCCTTGCTGCATTACCCTGGGACAGTCCGGGCTCATACAGCTCTGCCCAATGTCTGTGAGGCAACCAGCTGCCCAGGAATCCTACTGCCAGTATTCAGTGAGAAGGGACATCTCACCTGAAGCCAGATCTGCAGCCCTAGCCCCACCTTGTCTAACCTTCTTGGCCCTTTCCTTTTAACTCGACTCTGCTCAGTCTCACACTTGCCCTTCTGCCCTGACCCTTGATTATATTCTCAGAGTTAACCCTAATTCTGGTCTCCAGGGCTCCTTAACTGTCCTTCACACCCCTCCGTGGGCAAAGCCTGATCCCAGCTGTTCTGGGCAATTGTCCTGTGGGGTCTGAACCTGTCCCCAATCCTGCCCTACTGTAGGCTCATGCGGCTTGCGGGGAGGGGATAGAATTTGTTCTCAGGGCCTGGCCTGTGTGCTTGAGGTCTGAAATGAACCTAAGTCACATGGAACTGTCTACTCCAGCCATGGCTGAATCAGAGGTGAGGCTAAGAGGATGTGCGTGGAGCATCAGACATGTCTGCTGCAGGCTTCCAGACCCCTGTGAGCTGGAGAGTTAGACCTGAACTTCTTCCATAAACCCGAAACCACTGCACACTGTCCAACCACTAAACTAGAAGTAGAAGAACTCCATTCTCTGGCCTGGGAAAGCAAAAGCTGGACTTTGCCCCGGTCAGTGGATAGAAGAACTGCCTGTGAGAGACTCGAGGCTGAACCTGTGCAGTGTGAGCATGCAAAGTTCAAGTTCACACCATTTGAGTGATGCAGGAACACGGTCATGCAGGAACCCCGTCATGCAGGAACCCCAAGCAAGGAACCCACAGAATCCCAGCATAAGCAAACGAGCAGTTGTCCTATGGAGATGTCTGCATATCCCAAGGCGTTGAAACTCCCGTGGAGAATCACCCGCTAAAGATGAGCTAGCAGGAAAGATTCCAGGCCACGAGAGGAAACAAATCTGTGAGACACACAAATAGAATTTCACCTCCAAGAAAGAAAGATGATAAAATAATCTGGAAGAAGCTTTAATCAGGTGCACAGAGGAAAGCACAGGTGTTATGGGAGCCAAGAGGGGAGGCACCTGGTGAGGATGACACCTGACCTGAGTCCTAGGAGAAGAGTTGGAGGGAGCCCTGAAGTCGAGGAAGGCGACCAAGGCAGAAGGACCAGCAGAAGCACAGAGGTAAGAAACGGCCGTGTGTGTGTGTGTGTGTGTGTGTGTGAACGTGACCCCACAGCAAGGGAGAGCTGCCGGCATAGACGGTGTGAGGCAGGTGTGGGACATGAGGCTCAAGGCAGAGAGGGGCCAGATGATAAAGGCCACATATTCCTGGCAATTGTTTAATTTTAGGTACTGTATAGTGGTCTGTTGCCCGGGTTGGTCTCAAACTCCTGGGCTCAAGCAATCCTTCTGCCTCAGCCTCCCAAGTAGCTGGGACTATATAGGTGTTTGTCACCACACCCCGGGTTGATTTCTTAGACTTCATCCTAGACTGTAATAAAAGACAACATCAAGATAGTCTGGGATGTTTTTCAACTCCAGTTATCTCCTTCCCTGAAAGTTCAAGGCCAGTTTTGCAGCTAGAATCTTGCCAGTGTGAGCTTTGAAAAATGAAATGCATGTGGGGTGTTCATTGCTCAGGCTAAATGTACTTGCATGAAGTAATCTGGGCCTCTCAGAGGAAGAGAGAAGAAGGAGCTGTCTGAAGTCATGTTTGTTTATTGGAGCTGTGTGCACCCCATTGCTCGCTGTCTGGGCCTAGGAGTAGGGGTTATAGCCAGCTGGCCTTTGCCACCCACACCCACAGTCTAAACAGCTTCACTGGCAAGGATTTGGATCAAGACCCCAGACTCCTTGGGGTCTTGACTCCACTGCTCAGTGCTTACTGAACTGATCCACAAACAGATCCCACTCACGGGATGGGAAGTCTGTCTTACGTCCAGCTGAAGGTGTGAATGACTGCGGTCGAGCCAACTGAATGATTGGAGAATGATCTAAAGGGAGGGAGGGTATTATCTGTGCCTCTCAAGAGTGTATCAGCAAAAAAAAAAAAAAAAAAAGAGTGTATCAGCTCTCCCTCTGCCCGGGTTTGGATTGTGGAATAATTGCCAAGAAGCAGCTGCCAAAAAACCCAGCCTCACTTCCACCTGCTGATTCCCCAGCATCTCACAAAGGGTTGGTTCAGGAGTGGACCCCTCTGCGGGCTCAGCACAGGGAGGGTGAATATCTGAAATGGGGCTTTTGCTGGTGGTGTGTGATGTATACAAAGGCCAGGCACGGCAGGATACAGGGACTGGTTTGAAGCCCACTCGGTCCATCAGGTCTCCCAGAATCCCTGGTGGGGGGTAGCAGGCCCTGTCCTGTACCTGCAGCAGACATAACCAGCAACCCTGTCTCTGTTATCTGTTGCCCTAATCGGCTCTGCATAACACACCACCCAGAGTTCAGTGGCTTAAAACAAGCACCTATTTAACGCAAGAGAGTCTTTGGGTCAGTGATTTGGGCTGGACAATTCTGGTTTGGGCTATGCTCCCTCGCGTGATCTGGGGATTGTGGGCTGTCAGCTCACCTGTCAGGGGCTCAGCCGATTGAGGACAGTCCCTGCTAGTCTTCCCTTCAGAGGACGGCCAGCCACATTCTCACAGCAAAGTTGGAGGTGCAAGAGGAGAAATGGCAACCTGCAAGCACTTTCTGAAGCCTCTGCTATGTCACAACCTTGGCCAAACTCGGAATTAACGAGTGGAGAAGTTCACATTATCTCTTGACGGGAGAAGTCCAAAAGTCGCGTCATGAGAGGTGTGAATACAGTGAGGGGTGACGACTGGGGGCACTTAAAAGCAATGAGTTACCAAAACACTTCTCAACTCAGCTCTCCACAGCTGCTACCAATCAGTGAAGTTCAGACATGACGTGAAAGCTGTTTACCATCACAACTACAAATATGCAGTTTTCAAGCTAGATTTAGTGGAGCCCTTCGGTTCCAAGGGGGTGCTTCAGGAAACTCAGGGTGTAGGTGGGGAGGGGTCGGGAGAGGAGGAGGAGGGCAAAACAGCAGGGCTCTGGACCTTCCTTACTTAGAGCTGCTCCACTTTTATTTGTTTTATGTATTAGAATTCTACATAAGATTTCATTTGAAAAAAGATATTGCCATCAGAAAAAAAAAACTTTAAAAAACGTTCTCTCCTTGCATGTATTCAAATCCATAGGAAGAGGCATGAGTAGCGCAGATATCACCGGTCCTTGTGGAAGAGCTCCCACCCAGCTGTGTTTCAGACTGTGCAACATACCTCAACTCAATAAAGGCCATGTATAACAAACCCACAGCTAACATCACACTATTAATAAATAGGGAAAAGCTGAAAATCTCTCTCCTAAGAATTAGAACAAGAGAAGGATGCCCACTTTTACCACTCTTATTCAACATAGTACTGGAAGTCCTAACTAGAGCAGTTAGGCAAGAGAGGGAAATAAAGGGCATTCGAATTGGAAAGGAGGAAGTCAAATTGTCCCTCTTTGCATATGATATGACCTTATATATAGAAAAACCTAAAGCCTTCACCAAAAAACTCTTTCTTAGATTTGATAAGTGAATTCAACAAAGTTACAGGATACAAAATCAATGCACAAAAATCAGTAGCATTTCTATACACTAATAACTAGCTGAGGAAAAAATCAAGAACACAATTTCATTCACAATAGCTAAAAAAAAAAAAAAATACCTAGGAATAAATCTAATCAAGGACATGAAAAATCTCTACAAGAAAAACTACAAAACACTGATGAAAGAAATTGTAGATAAAACACAAGCAAATGGAAAAGCATCCCAAGCTCCCTGATTGGAACAATTAATATAATTAAAATGACTATACTTCCCAAAGCAATCTACAGATTCAACACAATCCCTACCTAAATACCAACATCATTTTTCACAGAATTAGAAAAAACAATCCTAAAATTCACATGGAACCAAAAAAGAGCCCTCTAGTCAGGGTGACAGAGCAAGTCTCCATCTCAAAAAAAAAAAAAAAAAAACTAGAAGAAGAAAATGCAGGAAAAAATCTTCTGCACATTAATCTAGGCAAAGATTTTATGACTGAGACCTCAAAAGCACAGACAACAAAAGCAAAAATAGACAAATGACACTTAATTAAACTAAAAAGCTTCTGCACAGTAAAAGAAATAATAAATAGAGCAAAGAGACAACCTGTATGCTCGAGGTCTGAAATGAACCTAAGTCACATGGAACTGTCCACTCCAGCCATGGCTGAATCAGAGGTGAGGCTAAGAGGATGTGCGTGGAGCATCAGACATGTCTGCTGCAGGCTTCCAGACCCCTGTGAGCTGGGGACCCCTGTTGAATGAAGAAAATATTTGCAAACTATTCATTAGGGGACTAATTCAGAATATACAAGGAACTCAAACAGCTCAACAAATAATCCTGTTAAAAAGTAGATAAAGGACATCAACAGACATTTTCAAAAAGAAGAAATACAAATGACCAACAGGTGTGTGAAAAAATACTCAAAATCACTAATCATCAGAGAAATTCAAATCAAGACCACAATGAGACATCATCTTACCCTAGTCAGAATGGCTATTACTAAAAAGACAAAAAACAACAGATGTTGGTGAGGATGTCTAAAAAAGGGAACTCTTACACACTGTAGGTGGGAATGTAAATTAGTACAACATCTATGGAAAACAGTATGGAGATTACTCAATGAACTAAAAATAGAATTACCATTCCATCTAGTAATCTCACTACTAGGTATCTACTCAAAGGAAAAGAAATCACCATATTATAAAGATACCTGCACTCATATGTTTATTGCAGCATTATTCCCAGTAGCAAGTATATGGAATGAACCTAAGTATCCATCAATAGATGAATGAATAAAGAAAATGTGGTATATATCCACAATGGAATACTATTCAGCCATAAAATAGAATGAAATTACGTCTTTTGTAGCAACTTGGACGGAACTGGAGGTCATTATCGAAAGTGAAACAAGGCAGGCACAGAAAGACAAATCTTGCATGTTCTCACTGGTAAGTGGATGCTAAAAATGTGTTCACATGGAAGTAGAGAGTGAAACGATAGACAATGGAGAGTCAATGGTGAGGGAATAGGAAGAAGATGGATGATGAGAAATTGGTTAATGGGTACAATGTATGTTAATTGGTGGTAGATACTGCTGACATCTGGTCCCCTCAGGTTCTGCTTTGCCTCTCTTCTATTTCCCATGGGCCTTTCTCCCCACGTGAGACTCCAGACTCTATTAAGAAATTCTCAGGTCTCCAGCTGGAGGTCAAGGCTGGGTGGGAGTGGGGAGGAGGTAGGTCAGCTTTTCTAGTCTGCCTTCAGCCAATGCCCCCTGTCCAACTTCTGCCTTCCCTCCTCCATCCTCTGGAGCTTACCTTGGGGTCCTCCTGGGGCCCTCAGGAAAAACAGCTCCACATCCACTTCATCTTCTCTCATGCAAGTGGCCTGTGGATTTCTCTTCATTATTATTTAATCTGAATCCATTTGATATTTGTCCTCCTGAAATTCGTAAAAATTCTTTGCTGTCTTTCTTGTTTTCAGCACTGCCATAGATTCATTCCTTTTATTTTAAAAATAGCCTATCATAGTTAATAACAATGTATTATATTCTTGAAATTTGCTATGAGTGTATATTTTAAGTGCTCTCGTGACAAAAAAAACAATAAGTGTGTGAGGTATTACGTGTTAATTAGCTCAGTCTTGCCAAAGATCACACAGTTGGTAAATGGGGCCAGGATTTGAGCCCAGGTTTAAATCTGAACTCATTTAGGTTGACAATAATTCTTAGCCTTTTCTACACACTAATGCACAAAGATTTACACGTGCAACACACTTGCTTACACAATTCATGGTTACTGGCTCTTACTCTACTCCTTTTGCTGCTTCTGAAGAAAGCATCAGAATGTAAATGAATGAGACTAATGTTTTTATAAGAATAATCTTGAACTGTCTTTATTAAAAATAAAAAGCCACTAACTTTGAAAGTCTAAGTCTTATTAATAACAAAGTAAATAAATTCTAATACACTTATCCCAGAGTTTTTCAGCTTAAAGCATTATTCTAATCAATGATCCTACCAGTTTATCAGTATCAGCAATCTTTCCTCCATCCCCTGCTCCATATATTCTTTTTCTTTACTTCTTTTCTTTTCTTTCTTTGTTTCTTTCTTTTTTTTTTCTGAGATAGGATCTTGCTCTGTTGCCCAGGCTGGAATGCAGTGGCATGATTATAGCCTTGAACTCCCGGGCTCAATTGAGCCTCCTGCCTCAGCTTCCTGAGTAGCTGGGACTACAGGCACATGCCACCACACCTGGCTAATTTTTCCTTATTTTTTTATAGAGACAGGGACTCGCTATGTTGCCCAGGTGGGTCTCAGAGTTTTTCCTCAAGTGATCTCATCTTGAACTTCCAAAGTGCTAGGATTACAGGCGTCAGCCACTATGCCCAGATCCCTGTCTCTGTGTCCCTCCTTCCTCCATTCATCAATATAATGCCTTCTAAGTTCCCTTTGCCACTCTCATTATACTCACCCTGGAAAAACCTAATACCCACTTACGTTGTGTGTGCACCTCAGTAGGGGAGTCTTGTTCTATACAAGCACACAATCATTCTGATTGGTCTCAATTTAAATCCAAGACAAGTGTATTATAAGTTCAGATTCCTCTGAGAAGAAACACTGCAATGGAATGAGGAGTGCATAAAGCAATACATATGATAAAACAGGAAGAAGCAGGATAGGGTAGGGAGAGCCTACCCAACCCTGCCCCAGCCCAAGGCAACCGCTAATCTACCTTCTATCTCTATAGATTTACCCATTTTGGACATTTTATATAAATGGAATCAATCACACATGGCCTTTTGTAAGTGGCTTTTAAAATTTAGTACCATATTTTCAAGGTTCATCCATGCTGTAGCGGGTATAAGAACTTCATTCCTTTTTATTGCCAGTAATATCCCAGTGTGTGGATAGATCGTATTTTATTCATCCGTTCATTGATTGATGGACATTTGGGTTGCTTCCACTTTTTGGCTATTGTGAATAATGCTGCTATGAACATTTGTGTACAGGTTTTTGTGTGAACATATGTTTTCAATTTTCTTGGGCATATGCCTAGGCTGGCAACTTCTTATAACTCATATTTCAGCTTAAATTTCATCCCTTCAGAAAACACCCAACCCAAAGTTGTCACCTTATCACTCCCCATGGTGGCACCTCATTTAATCTCTGTGTAGCACTGGGAATTTTTTGCTTTATTTGGTTTTTAAAATTTTCTTAATTTTTTATTTCTTTTTCTCTTTTTTGTTTTTTTAAAAAGTTTTTATTTTTTGCTTTTTTTTAGCACTTGTAATTTAATACTCTTCTTGACTATTTAAGCTTTTACAGATGTCTTGTCCTATATTTCCTAACACATGGTGCTCAATAAACATTTGTCAAATAAATGAATTAAATTACTTGTGACTCACCCCTCAACTGATTCTCACATGCCTGAGAATCACAGTCCGGTTGAGAATAGCTAATGTGAATAACTGCGTCTCTCACGTACCAAATTTCTACATGTGAGTGTGTCTGATCATTGATCTATTCATCCCTCTCTCCTAATTATTAATTATCTTAATGGTCTTAATTTTCTCATATTAATTATTCTAGCTTTATTCATGGGAATAAAAGTGCTGATTGATGGGATTAAACTCTAGATTGGGACTTAGGTGAAGATGGAATTAGGGAATTGGGAGATAGACTGAGGAATCAACCCACAACTCAGGTACAGAAAAGCAGAAAATGTTAGAAGGGTAATTAAGAGACAGGGAGGATAGATTGAGAAACAAACATGTAATAGGAGTTCTGGAAGAGAACCAAGGGAATGGTTTGCAGAGAGATATGAGTTGAGGATGTTCCAGATCCTAAAATTCATATGGAAAAGTAACTGATTAAGATTTACCTTTAACCATATATAATAGCTATTTAAAAGTTGAGCCTGAGTTTTGTTGAGCTGTAGTAAGGATAGAAACTTCAACATGAAACTGTCCAAGCATCAGAAAATGTCAGGTGCCTTGTGGTCTTGTGATGATACATAATACAATTGGATTCTTTCCTTAGGAGTAATGCAATATGTCAGAATTGCTTAACTATAGGCAGGGTGGGAGCGGGGAGAGGAGAAGGAAGAGAGAGAGAGAGAGCCCTTGCTTTGAAAACAGTAGATAAAATGATCATTGAAACATGTTGGATCATTAGGAGTGTAGTCCTGGCTCACTGTCACTTTAAGCCAGGCACTTTGCGTGCTTTATTTTCTTTAACTTTCACAATTGCCACAGACAAGGAACCTGGGTCATTGTAGAGGTCAATAAGTGCCCAAAGCCACAAGGCCACAACTGGAAAGGCAGGATTTGAATCCTAAACCTAGTGGTTCCAAAATCCCTCAAATCCCCCATCTCTGTTTTGAATTTTTGTTTTGCTTTCTTGATTTAAGTGAAAACATGACTAGCCTCTGGGACTCTGATTCCCTTGCAGCTTTCTCAAGGATGTGTGTGTGGGAGGGAAGGTTTCTATGGGGAAAGGGGTTTGTGGTTTTTTTCTCCCATGCCTCTTGAATCAATGTGACTGAAGCTAGCTAGAGTCAATATCCACCTTGAAGTTTCCAGGTTGCGTCTCCTCCCTCCCTAAAATCTTTGAGCTCTGTAGCTCTTGCCATCTGCATCCCTCCTTAATGTACAGGCATATCTCATTTTTTTTTTCACTTTGCTTTATTGCACTTTGCAGATATTACCTTTTTTTTTTTCTTTTTT
>VSMD01001707.1:0-21855 GCA_008750895.1 Mirza zaza | reverse complement strand
ATATATATATATATTTTTTTTTTAGTTGTCCAGATAATTTCTTTCTATTTTTAGTAGAGACGAGGTCTCACTCTTGTTCAGGCTGGTTTCAAACTCCTGACCTTGAGCGGTCCAACCGCTTTGGCCTCCCAGAGTGTTAGGATTACAGGTGTGAGCGAGCCACTGTGCCCAGCCTGTTCCTGTACTATTTCTTAAAAAAGCTGTCCTTCCTCCAATATATTGGTTTTGCATTTTTGTCAGAACCATTTGGGCATATTTGTGTGGGTCTATTTCCGGGTTCTCTTCTGTTTCACTGGTGTGTATATTTATTCCTCCACTAATACCTATAGATGTATATTGAGTCTTGAAATTGGGTAGAGCGATTTCTCCCACTTTATCTTCTTCAAAACTCTTTCAGCTACACTAGTTACTTTGCCTTGCAATGTAAATTTTAGAATTATCTATAGATATCAACAAAAAATCATGCTGAGATTTTGATAGGAATTTTAATAAACCTGTATATCAATTTGGGGAGAATTGACATCTTTATTGAGTCTTCCAATCTGTGAACACAGTGTGTCTTCATTTATTAGATCTTTGGTTTCTTTCATCAGCATTGTGTAGTGTTCAGCATACAAATGTTGTGTGTGTTTTGTTAGATTTGTACCTAAGTATTTCACTCTTTTGAGTGATTGTAAGTGATACTATATTTTTAATTTTTATGTCCATGTGTTCATTGCTTGTATATAGAAATACAATTGATTTTTTTATGTTTATCTTATATCCTGTGACCTTGCTGAATGAATCTTACTAGTTCTAGGGGTGTTTTTGTAGATTCCTCAGAATTTTCTAAATAGACAATCATGTTGTCTGAAAATAGGGATCGTTTTCTTTTTTTTTTTGAGACAGAGTCTCACTTTATTGCCCAGGCTAGAGTGAGTGCCGTGGCGTCAGCCTAGCTCACAGCAACCTCAAACTCCTGGGCTCAAGCAATCCTGCTGCCTCAGCCTCCCAAGCAACTGGGACTACAGGCATGCGCCACCATGCCCGGCTAATTTTTTTCTATATATATTAGTTGGCCAATTAATTTCTTTCCGTTTATAGTAGAGATGGGGTCTCGCTCTTGCTCAGGCTGGTCTCGAACTCCTGAGCTCAAATGATCCACCCACCTCGGCTTCCCAAAGAGCTAGGATTACAGGCGTGAGCCACCGCGCCCGGCCAGGAATCGTTTTCTTTCTTCCTTTCTGATCTGTATGCCTTTTCTTTTCTTGCCTTATTGCAGTGTCTAGAACTTCCAGCACTATGTTGAATAAGAGTGGTGAAGAGCAGACTTATATGTCTTTATTTGGTTTTGTTAGCAGTAATACTAGCTTCATAAAATGAATTCTGAAGTGTTCCTTTCTTTTCTGTTTTCTAAAACACATTGTATAGAATTGGTGTAATTCTTTAAATGTTTAATAGACTTTTCCAATGAAACCATCTGGGCCTGTAGATTTCTCTTTTGGGAGTTTTTAAATTATGAATTCAATCTCCTTACTAGTTACAGGGCTATTAAAATGACCTATTTCATATTGAATAAACTTTGATTGCTTGTGCATTTTGTGGTATTGGACTATTTCTTCTGTGTTGTCACATTTATAGGTATAGAATTGTTTTGTAGTATTCCCTTACTCTTTTCATGTCTGCAGGGTCTATAGTAATGATCAATTACATTCTTTTTTTTTTTTGAGACAGAGTCACACTTTGTTGCCCAGGCTAGAGTGAGTGCCGTGGCATCAGCCTAGCTCACAGCAACCTTAGTCTCCTGGGCTCAAGCGATCCTCTTGCCTCAGCCTCCCAAGTAACTGAGACTACAGGCATGCACCACCATGCCTGGCTAATTTTTTGTATATATATATTTTTAGTTGGTCAATTAATTTCTTTCTATTTCTTTTTAGTAGAGAAAGGTTGGTTTCGAACTCCTGACCTCAAGCAATCCGCCTGCCTCAGCCTCCCAGAGTGCTAGGATTACAGGCGTGAGCCACCACGTCTGGCCCATTACATTCTTGATATTGGTGGTTTGTGTCTTCTCTCTTTTAAGAACCAACTCTTTGTTTCATTCATTCATTCATTTATTCTGTTTTCAATTTCATTGATTTTTGTTCTTGTTTTTATAATTTCATTCCTTCTGCTTGTCTTGGCTTTATTTTGCTTTATCTGAGTTCTCCACATGACAGCTCCGATTATTGATTTGAGACTTTTCCTCTGTTCTAATGTATGCATTTAATGCTATAAATTTCCCTCTCAGCATTGCTTTTGCTGTCTTCCACACATTTTGATCTGTTGTATTTTCATTCTTTGACTCATTAGAGTTTAGAAGTGTGTTGTTTAGTTTCCAAGTATTTGGAGTTTTACTGTTATCTTTCTGTCATTTATTTCTAGTAACACAATATGATTTCAACTCTTAAAGTTTGTTGAGGTTTGTTTTATGGCTCAGGATATGGTCTATCTTGATATATTTTCTATGAGCACATGAAAAGAATGTATATTATGCTGTTATTGGATGAAGTGTTCTATAAATGTCAACTAGATCAAATTGGTTGATAGTGGCATTGAGTTCTTCTATATCTGATTTTCTGTTTTATCAATTATTGAGAGAGGAATATTGACGTCTGTGGATTTGTTTATCTTTTTCAAGTTTTTGTCTTTTTATTAGTTGTTGCTTTACATATTTTGCAGTTCTATTATTTGGCACATACCCATTTAGGATTGCTATGTCTTTTTGGAAAATCAACACATTTATCACTATGTAACATTACTGTCTGTCTCTGATAATTTTCTTTGCTCCAAAGTCTACCTTATCTGTTACTGATTTGGACATACCATTCCTTTCACTAATGTTGGTATGATATATCTTTTCCCTATCATTTTACTTTCAACTTGCCTATATTATTCTGTTTGAAGTGAGTTGTAGACAGCATATATATGGGTCGTATTTTTAATCCATTTTGCCAATCTTTGTCTTTTCATTGTTGTATTTAGACTATTTACATTTAATTGATTGATCTCTAATCTGCTATTTTATTTTTGTTTTCTATTTGTTCTACTTTTCATTCTTGATTTTCTTTTTTCTGCCATCCTGTGGGCTACCTGAACATTCTTCAGAATTTCATTTGTTTTTGAGTATATCTCTGTATAGCTTTTTTAGTGGTTGTTCTAGGTATTATATGTACATAATATCACAGTTTACCTGTGTCATCATTCACCAATTCAAGTGATGTATAGAAACTTTGCCTCTCTTCATGCCTCTTTACCATCTCCTCTTTATAATTGTCTTAAATATTTCTTTCACGTACACCTAGAACCACGAAAGAGTATTATAATTTTTGTTTCAGATGTCAAATATAATTTCGAAAACTCAAGAGAAGGAAAGCCTATTATATTTACCTATATTTTTGCTTACTGTGTTCTTTTTTTGCTTTCTGATATTACTAGATTCCCTCTTTTATCATTTACTTTTTAGAGAACTTCCTTTAGCCATTTTATTAGGGGAGGTCTGCTAGTGACAAATTCTTTTAGTTTCCCTTCTTCTTAGAATGTCTTGACTTCCTCTGCATTCCTGCACAATATTTTTATTTGGTGTAGGATTCTGGATTGACAGTTATTTTCTTCCAGCCCTTGAGTAATATTGTGCCTCATTCATCTGGCCTGTGTGATTTCTGATGCTGTCAATCACGTTTTTTTCTGCTATAGGTAAGGTGTAAAATTTTCATAGATGCTTTCAAGACTTGCTTTGTTTTTTTAGCTTTCAGAAATTTTATTATGATGTATGTTGGTATAGATTTCTTTTGAGTTGATCCTGTTTGGGGTTTGCTCATCTTTTGGAATCTGTAGGTTTATTGTCTCTTGCCAAATTTGGGAGCTTTTAGCCATTATTTCTTCAAGTATTTTTTAGCCTCACCTTCTTTCTCTTCTCGTTTTAGGACTCTGATGACATGTATGTTGGATCTTTTGTCATAGTCCAACAGATCCCTGAGGCTCTGTTCACTTTTCTTTTTCAGTGCATTTTCTCATTGTTATCAGATTGGGTAATTTCTATTGTTGTATCTTCCAATTCATGGATTCTTCCCTCTATTCTTTCCATTCTGGCTGTTGAACTCATTCACTGAGCTTTTTATTTCAGTTATCACATTTTCAATTCTAAAATTTCCACTTGGTTCTTTATATCTTTTATTTCTTCACTGAGCATTCTTCGTTTGTTTTAAGTATGTTCATTATTGCTTGTTGGAACATTTTTATCATGATTGCTTTAAAATTATTGTCAGTTAATTATAACATCTCTGACATCTTGGTTTTGGCATCTATGGATTGTCTTTATTCACTTTGACATCTTTCTGGTTCTTGGTATGACAAGTGATTTTCAATTGAAACCTGGACATTTTGTATTGTGTTATGAGAGTCTAGATCTTCTGTTTTAACTAGGCTTCTCTGACACTACCACAGGAGGAGACAAGGTGGGAGATGGGAAAGCATCACTTGTTTCTCCCAGGTGGAGGTAGAAGTCATAGTTCCCACTTGGCCTCCACTGATACCAACATTGGATGGGAGCGCTCTTTGTTACTGCTGGGTGGGGGTAGGAGTTTTAGCTTCCCATATGGTCTCCACTGACACTGTGATATATGAAGATGGTCTTATTACCAGTGGGCAGTAGTGAAATTCCAGAATCTCCACGAGGCCTGCTCTGATACCACACCAATGAAGAGGGGATAGGTGCCTCGTTGTTGCCAGGTGGGGATACAAGTCCAGGCTTTCCATATAGTCTTCACTGACACTGCTGTTGGGAGTGCCTCATAACTGGTTGGTGGGGGTGAAAGTCTTGGCTTCTTGTTTGGCCTTCTCTGACACCACACCAGTGGGGGTGTTGGGCACCTGGTTATAACCTTGAGAGAGTATAAGTCTACTTTCCCCTCTTGACCTTTGCTGGCACAAGTGGGAGTGGGGCCACTTTTATTCTATGCTGTTTGGCTGGAATAGAGCTATCATTGTCTAACAGTTTTAGTTTTCTGTCTTTCTGGGTTGCCTACTCCTTTTGCTAGACAGAGCAGCCTTTGGGGGCTTTTTGGTCTGTATCTGTTGGTAGACTAGATTGTTAGCTTCTTTTTTTCTTCTTTTTTTTTGGTATGAGGGTTTTTTTTTATATTTACTCATTTTATGAGATATTAAAAATGTCTAGAACATTCAGCTAACCAGTATAAGCATATGGCGAACACTCAGTAAGACTTCAACATATAATGATGATGCCACATCACATTTTATAGTGCTTCGTTGGCAGATAGGAGACATGTAAGCTTTCAGGAGTTTTGCAGGGCTTTGCTTTAAAGGAACCTGTGAACATGATAGTTCACAGACCAGAAGCTGCCTAGCAACAGACAGGCATCTCACTGGTAAGGGGCATATGCAAGGTGACACCTGTCTCAAGACCTGAAGGCCAGTGCCTGATGCTTGTGTAAGACAGAGCTCGGCATGGGGTCACAGGTTAAGGACAAGATCAAACATCCGCCCAGCAGACATCTGCAGCTGAAACCAGTTAGCCTCAAGGACAGTTCCTGCTTCACTCCAGACCACATGTCTCAGTTAATGAGAAACCAGATAAAGAAATATATAGCCTCTATATTTCTGTTTAGCTTTTCTGCTAATTGACAATTTTATCTTTAACTTGTATACTCAGCTAGGTATTCTTAACTTAGGTCTTAGAAGTTTATCTTAGAAAAATTTTGTAACCAATTGCTCACGTAGATAGAATTAATTAAAAAACTCTAGAAACTTTTGGGGGCCTTGAAACCTAAAGGAATGACATGTACACATAAATCTGTAACCAAAGGCAACTAGTTGCTGCACCAATAAATACTGATGAGGGACTTCACTCAGGGCCTAACAGCTCACGGGAATGCTGAAGGACCTCTGACTCCCCCATCACTTTAAACTATACTTTGTCTCTGTCTTGGTTATTTCTCTGTCTGTATCATTTCTCTATTTCTATTATTTCCAAATCTCTTGTGACGATTCTGCCTGGGACCTGTTTTGCTTGGAGCCTAGCTAACCCCTGGCAGTGCTTGACAGTTTATGAAGCATTTCCATATATATAATCTTGTTAGTTGACTCCCAGGGAAAAATCATTAAATATTGTTAAAAAACAAATCCTGGTTGCCACACTCTTTGAAATATGCCACATAGGGCTGCCTACATACAAAGCAATTTCAAAAGAACTTGATTACAAATGAATGCCTATAATTTTGAATGTTTGACCTTGTGATTTTCTTTTTATTTTCTTTTATTTTTTAATTTTCATTGTCAGCTTCTTTAGCTCCAAGTCTGGAGGTTGTGAAACAAGAACAACCTAGGAACCTTGCTACTTTGTTAGTATAATGCCTGTGGTTTTTGGTTGTACCTAGTACAAGGAATAGGGACTCTACTTAATTGTCCCAGAAATGGCTCAATTGAGAGTTTCCTCAATTACTTTTTAATTGCCAAATTATCTGTTCATAATATATTTTGATTATGAATGTATCATTTGCAGGTTACAGCTGGTTTAAATTATTCTCCTTTTTAAATTTTATATGATTCCTGATAGTTTGATATTTAATTTTAACTATTTTGTTATATATATATTTTTAGTGTAGTCACCCTGAAATCTTTTTTGCACATAACCCCAAACTGAAAATCTCTTAGCTGAGGGCCCAATTAGCAGATTTTTAAAAACCTCTTCACAGAAGAATTACGTTGGTGTGTACATATGGTCCAGTCATATATGGAGGGGGAAGTAATAATAAATGTTTTCTCATGGCATATTACTACTCCTAGAAAATTAACTCAACATATTAGGTTGGTACAAAGTAATTGCTGTTTTAGCATTGGTGAAATTTGCCCTTTTATATTGGAATACATTCTTAAATAAATGTGGTTATGTTATACATCATTTTAATGCACATTTCTCGCTTTATGGTTTTTGCTAATGACTTATTGCTGTTTATATTTATTTTAGACTATGGAAATGACATTAGACAAAAAGCAAATTCAAGCAATTTTCTTATTGGAGATCAAAATGAGTCATAAAGACTGGTCTGATGGTAGTGGGTTATCAGAACTTATTAATATTAGTGTCACTAAAGTTGGTATACAACCCCCCACTGCTAAATTTGGCTAAGAAAGAGAGAGAGAGAAGAAGGAGAAGAAGAAGGAAGAGGAGGAGGAGGGGGAGGGAGGGAGAAAGGGGGAGGGAGGGAGGAAGGAGAAGAAGGAAGGAAAGGAAGGAAGGAAGAAAGAAAGAAAGAGAGAGAGAAGAAAAGAAAAGAAGAAAAGAAAGAAAGAAAACCAAATGGGTCATAAAGCAGCAGAGACAACTGGTAACATCAACAACACATTTAGCCCAGGAACTCCTAGTGAACATACAGGGTTTTGCAAAGGAGACGGGAGCCTTGAAGATGGAGGAGTGCAGTGGCCGGCCATCAGAAGTTGAGAGCAATCATTGAAGCTGACCCTCTTACAACGACACAAGAGGTTGCCGAAGAACTCAAGGTCAACCATTCTATGGTCGTTTGCCATTCGAAGCGGATTGGAAAGGTGAAAAAGCTCGATAAGTTGGTGACTCATAAGCTGACCAAAAATCAAAAAAATCGTTGTTTTGAAGTGTTGCCTTCTCTTGTATGCAACAATGAACCATTTCTTGATTGGATTGTGACGTGCGATGAAAAGTGGATTTTATACGACAACTGGCAAGGACTAGCTCAGTGGTTAGACTGAGAAGAAGCTCCAAAGCACTTCCCAAAGCCAAACTTCTACCAAAAAAAGGTCATGGTGACCATTTGGTGGTCTGCTGCCAGTCTGATCTACTACAGCTTTCTGAATCCTGGCGAAACCATTACATTTGAGAAGTATGCTCAGCAAATCTTTTTCTTTTTAAATATAGAGAGCTTCACAAATTTGCATGTCATCCTTGCACAGGGGCCATGTTAATCTTCTCTGTATTGTTCCAATTTTAGTATATGTGCTGCTGAAGCGAGCACAACAAATTGTTGAGATGCACTAAAAACTGCAATGCCTGCAGCCGGCATTGGTCAACAGAAAGGACCCAATTCTTCTCCACAACGTCTGACTACATGTAGCACAACCAATGCTTCAAAAGTTGAATGAATTGGGCCGCGAAAATTTGCCTCATCTGCCATATTTACCTGACCTCATGCCAACCAACTACCACTTCTTCAATCATCTTGACTTTTTGCAGGAAAAACGATTCTACAACCAGCAGGATGCAGAAAATGCTTTCCAAAAGTTCTTTGAATCCAGAAGCAGGGATTTTTACACTATAGGAATAAACAAACTTATTTCTCGTTGGCAAAAATATGTTGATTGTAATGGCTCCTATTTTGATTAATAAAGGTGTGTTTCGGCCTAGTTATAATGATTTAAAATTCACGGTCCAAAACCGCAATTACTTTTGCACCAACCTAATATATGCGGTAGATGTTTCATAAATTATTATAGCAACTCTTGTTCATCTATGATATTGTGTATTAAATTATTCCCAAATGGTTTCTTAAATAACTATAACTATAGAGGTTTTTTTTTTTTTTTTTGAGACAGAGTCTCACTTTATTGCCCAGGCTAGAGTGAGTGCCGTGGCATCAGCCTAGCTCACAGCAACCTCAAACTCCTGGGCTCAAGCAATCCTGCTGCCTCAGCCTCCCGAGTAGCTGGGACTACAGGCATGCGCCACCATGCCTGGCTAATTTTTTTCTATATATATTAGTTGGCCAATTAATTTCTTTCTATTTATAGTAGAGATGGGGTCTCGCTCTTGCTCAGGCTGGTCTCGAACTCCTGAGCTCAAACGATCCGCCCACATCAGCCTCCCAGAGAGCTAGGATTACAGGCGTGAGCCACCGCGCCCGGCCACTATAGAGGTTTGAGTAAATCATTTTTGCTTCCCAAAGTGCCTCACATAGCATTAGGAAATAAATTATTCCTATTACTGTTACTTTTTTGTTTATACCATGTGGTGCCAAGGGACATTGTGAGAATTGGACCATGTTTAACTCTTTCTCATTATTCTGTCTAAATGACACTTGAACTAGCTTCTAATTTTAGCATGTGTAGTAGTGGAGGCCATTGTTTAACTCACAGAAGTGATTTTTAAGTTGGGTTCTGGTATTTTAAACCTAGAGTGTTTTTAAAAACATAAGAGTCTTGTTTCTATCCTCAAATTACAATATTTTACTAAACTCAAATTCTGTTCTCCAACTAAGTGAGTATCTCTGAGAGAATGGCCATTTTGCATAAGTGCATCTTTGAACAAAATTGTTAAATAACTTTTTTTTTTTGGCAGAATCAGAAACCTGACTTGTCTAGAATGAAAGAGAGTGGAGCAGGAATCAAATGTCGACACTCTAAGCCAGTGTTTGTGTGTGTGTGTGGTTTTTGAAAGTGGTAAATGATCAATAATTTTCTCGAAATGGAACAAATGGAAATGTTGATTAAAAATACCTAACAAAACTTATCTGTAAAACACTTCATCTTTGTGCTCAATGTACAAATGTGCTTTGTACATTTATACTGTATTAAAGGCTAGGAAGTGATTGTAATAAACCTCTTGTAGTCCTGCCTTCTAAGAAATTATTGTCATTATCTCGAATTGTAACTTATAGGGTGCTGGTATAGAAATATATCCTGGGAGCAAGTGTGTCCTGACTGACAATGGGATCCATCACTGCAAGGAAGGGATCCTCATTAAGGTGAGCATCAGCTGAAACACCCTCTTTGCAAAGGTTAGAATGATTTCACCTAAGAAACTACATATTTTTTTTTTTTTTGAGACAGAGTCTCACTCTCTTGCCTGGGCTAGAGTGTCATGGCGTCAGCCTACCTCACAGCAACCTCAAACTCCTGGGCTCAAGCGATCCTCCTGCCTCAGCCTCCTGGGTAGCTGGGACTATAGGCATGTGCCACCATGCCCAGCTAATTTTTTGCATTTTTAGTTGTTTTGGCAATTTCTTCCTATTTATAGTAAAGACAGGGTCTCACTCTTGCTCAGGCTGGTCTTGAACTCCTGAGCTCAAGCCGTCCTCCCGCCTCAGCCTCCCAGAGTGCTAGGATTATAGGTGTGAGCCACCGCACCCGGCCAGAAACTATCTTTTCTTAAACTCCCATGTTGGGTTCTGTTTCCAGGTTTTGAAAAGCATAAACAGTATATAAATTTTAATAATATAATAGTTGCTGAAAGTGTCTTATGGGAAAACTGTGTTGCCTATAGATCTGCAGAAATGACAGAGGAATACTATGTCACTCAGAACTTAAAATGTGCTACAAGATATTAATAAGCACAAATTTTCCACCTTATTTTTAGAATAGTGTGAAAAAAATTATTAGAGCCAACAGTGTTGAATATGCCAGTTTCTTAAAACATTTGTTTTCAATATCATAGGACTTTTTAGATGAGCATTATGACATTCCCAAAATATCCATGGTGAATAATATCGTACATAATAATGAAGGTTATGGCGTTGTCTTGGTGAAACCTACAATTTTCTCTGACCTGCAAGAAAATACCCAAGATGGAACTGAAGGTATGCTATATTTAGTAATTTTTTTATATAAAAACTGATCTAATTTACTTTCAACATTAAACTCTGATTAAGGGTCTGAATCTTTCTCCCCTCCTTAAAAACAATGGCTAGAATATGCATGGGCATGGAGAGGTAGAAGCTTGGTAAAGCCATAACATTACAGAATCTCAGGGTAAAAGAAACTTTCAAGATCAACTAGTTCAACTGTTCATTCAAAACCCTGATGTGTGGTTTCTGTGGTCCTGCAGTTCCCTTTTTGTCATGCTTGGCATTCTATAAACGTATAGAACAAGTATGGACATAGGATAGCAATGGTGGCTTCTGCTGGCATTTATTGAGGATGGAGGCAATGAAATGAATGTGCCAGGTTGAAGGCTGCGTTTGCTGAAGGGGATAGTGGAGTTTTGCTCTATTTTTTTTTTTTTTTTTGAGACAGAGTCTCGCTTTGTTGCCCAGGCTAGAGTGAGTGCCGTGACATCAGCCTAGCTCACAGCAACCTCAAACTCCTGGGCTCAAGCAATCCTGCTGCCTCAGCCTCCTGAGTAGCTGGGACTACAGGCATGGGCCACCATGCCCGGCTAATTTTTTCTATATATATTAGTTGGCCAATTAATTTCTTTCTATTTATAGTAGAGACGGGGTCTCGCTCTTGCTCAGGCTGGTTTCGAACTCCTGACCTCAAGCAATCTGCCCGCCTTGGCCTCACAGGGTGCTAGGATTACAAGCGTGAGCCACTGAGCCCAGCCACGCTCTATTTTTTATTGGTAGAAGTAAATGCTTACCTGTCACCTGCCTTTAGCAGCAACAGTGAGCAAACTCCTCAGTTGAAATTAGTGAATTTCAAACCACGCCACAGATCACTATTAAATCTCAGTCATAGGGAATGATTAAACACTGATGTGGGGGATGAAAGTTGAAAGCAGTTTAAAGAGTAGGCCTTGTCATCCTTCAGCATAAGCTCCAGTTATATCTTTGAGTTCGTTACTTTCTCACAGAATGAATTCAAGTGTCATCTGAGCAGGATTCTTACCTTTCAGCTCTGGTGGAAAATTCTGCTTCCAGACTCATTAATGTCATTCATTGGCAGATATCATTCCTTTGGTTGTAGGACTGAGTCTCTGTTTTGTTGGGGCTGCTGGCTGGGGTTCATGTTCTGCTCCTACAGGCTGCTCTCAGGTCCTTGCCACGTGTTCCCCTCAGCAATGGAGTATTGCTCTTAAGGCAAATCTCTCATGCTTTGAATCTCTCTGACCTCCTCTTCTGCAACCAGCTGGAGAAAACTGATTGGTAACCCTAATTACATTGCAAAATTACAATGCAAAATCCTTTTGCCATTTAACAATCATGAAAGTAACACCAGTGGGTATCATGGGGCCCATCTAGAATTTGCTGCTAGATTAGGAGTTCATTTAAAAAGAAGCAGCACTGTCTTATTAACCTTTGCATCCCAACTCCTACCACGGTGCTTAGCAGATAGTACATATCCAGAACGTGTCTATGTGAATGAGATTCTAGGATGAAAAGGGTAAACAAAGAGTTCAAAATTGGTGATACTGTGTGAGAGTCAGGAAACCTTAGCATGAAGAGCAAGGCAGCTGCTCATTGAGATTCTTATGGCAAAGAATTTGTAAAATCTGGTTAGATGATAGCAGGAATCCTTGGCAGAAAAAACTTGAAAGCTCTAATAGACTATGTAAGAAATATATGTTTTAGTTGAGTTAGCTTATATATTTAACTTTGTTTTTTATTTTTAATTTTTTTTTTAAATTTGTTTGTTTTTCCAGAAAGTAAAGCATTTAAAATTCAGACAAGTGAAGAGGCAGATGCAACTGAAAGAGTGGATCTAGAGGAGCTGATTCAGTGTGCAACTGGTAAAATGGAGCTTTATGCAAGATCTGATCTTTCTGAGCAAGTTGAGGGAAATTGTGAAATTATAAATGAACTAGTTGCTGCCTCCACACAAAAGGGCCAGATGAAGAAGAAAAGGTTGAGTGAATTGGGGATCACACAAGCTGATGACAACTTAATGTCACAGGAAATGTTTGTTGGAATTGTGGGGAACCAGTTCAAGTGGAATGGGAAAGGAAGTTTTGGCACATTTCTTTTCTGACCACAATGATGTAGACAGATAGCAAAATATTGGATTTTGTACAAGCTGCCCTAAGAATCACTGCTGCCATTGTAGTTTGCTTTATGTCTGTATTTTATATTTGATATATTTGATTGGGCTTGAGTGAAATGTAGGTTTATTTTTATTTGCAGGTGTTACACATAAAACATTCCCTCTTTATAAGAAAGATCATAAAATCATATACAATAGAAAGTATTTAGAGACTTCTTATCTGAATGGTTTGCTTTCTTAAACACATGGTTCTCTCATAGTAAGCCTGTTACTAACTTTCTAGTGTACTTACACTTTAATCTAGCACTTCAGAGAGGAGGAGGAAAGGAAGAGAATGCAAGACAAGTGCATAAAAATGCAATAGGTATCACATGTGCAGTGTTCTTAGAGGTGTCTTTTAATCCTACTTACAACAACTCTATTTCCACACTGTATTTGCATAATACTTGCCTTAAAATAAAAGCTTTTATGATTGGGAAGTTATCTGCCTAATCAGACCAATTATTGAGAATCTGAGTGTGATGCATTTTTATGTTGAACTGTGCAATCGTCAAAACAGCAATAGGTAGCATAGCAGGTTTGATACAGAATGAAATGTGTTGTTCAGAGCTGATATGTATGTAGAGCCTTTTCACTGTTGCTGAATGTGAATTATTAAAAAGAAAGTATTTTTCTGTCACCATGACAGTATTTTGACCATATTTCTTACATAGTCCAAATGATTACCCATACAACCTATATCAGCTACATGTTCTTGGTATCATATTGTAAAACATAGCTTTTAAGATGTTTCTATTTTAAAAGAGTATATGTGACATTAATATGCCTACTGATTAAAATTATAGTGATCAAGTAAATAAAATTGAGTCTTGTTATATTTTTTCAAACCCATATGGGCCATATGTAGCAAATGTGATCCTTTGAAGAACACACAATATTTTGGTATCTTTTTGTGTTTCAGAAAGAATATTACATTTTTCCTCCGAAGTGTGGTTATGTTTGTTTCTTAAATTTGAATAAATAATAACTTATTTTTCAGATGCTAGTAAATATGGAAAGATTTATTTTAGATTTATGGTTTGACCAATATAAGGTTTTTTTTTTTTTACTTTTAAAAAATCCTGGCTGGGCGTGGTGGCTCATGCCTGTAATCCTAGCACTCTGGGAGGCCGAGGCAGGCAGATTGCTCGAGGTCAGGAGTTGTAAACCAGCCTGAGCGAGACCCCATCTCTACTAAAAAAATAGAAAGAAATTAATTGACCAACTAAAAATATATATACAAAAAATTAGCCAGGCATGGTGGTGCATGCCTGTAGTCCCAGCTACTCGGGAGGCTGAGGCAGTAGGATTGCTTGAGCCCAGAAGATTGAGGTTGTTGTGAGCTAGGCTGATACCACGGCACTCTAGCCTGGGCAACAAAGTGAGACTCTGTCTCAAAAANACCCTGGCGCGGTGGCTCATGCCTGTAATCCTAGCACTCTGGGAGGCCAAGGCAGGTGGATCGCTCAAGGTCAGGAGTTTGAAACCAGCCTGAGCAAGAGCGAGACCCCGTCTCTACTAAAAGTAGAAAGAAATTGATTGTCCAACTGAAAATATATAGAAAAAAAAAATTATCTGAGCATGGTGGCACATGCCTGTAGTCCCAGCAGCTACTCGGGAGGGTGAGGCAGAAGGATCGCTTGAGCCCAGTTTTATTTTATTTTATTTTTTTTGAGACAGAGTCTCACTCTCTTGCCCTGGCTAGAGTGCGGTGGTGTCAGCCTAGCTCACAGCAACCTCAATCGTCTGGCCTCAAGCAATCTTCCTGCCTCAGCCTCCTGAGTAGCTGGGACTACAGGCATGCACTAGCCACCATGCCCAGTTAATTTTTTTTTTCTATATATTTTTAGTTGTCCAGCAAATTTCTTTGTATTTTTTTAGTAGAGATGGGGGCTCACTCTTGTTCAGGCTGGTCTTGAACTCCTGACCTTGAGCGATCCACCCACTTTGGCCTCCCAGGGTGCCAGGATTATAGGCGTGAGCCACCGTTCCTGGCCAATATATATGCTTATAAGTACGAAATCTCCTCTTGGGCCGTCTGAGCTTTGTTTATGGTATTTTGTTTTACTTAAGTTTTAATTGTAGCCAGAATTACTTTTTCAGATCTTGTGACTTGTTTACATAGAGTTTATCACAATATTTTAAAAATATATTGTCTTCTAGTAAATTTGTAATCTTGTTTAAATTTATATTTCTATGCTATCTGGTTTTGTATACTGTATGTTATAGAGCTATTTTTCTCTAAGTGGCTAGAGAGTTCTCTTGGTACTATCTATTGAATCATCCATTATTTCCCTAATTACTTGGATTCATACTAAATCCTCATGTATGTCTATTGCCCATCCTCTGGCCTAAATATTCCTGACTGGTAATCTCTAGTTAAATGTATACTCTGCTTCAAGGATCCAATCACTCGCACCCAATCAAACTTGACCAGAAGGACTGTTTCCCAGCCATCTTAAAGTAGCAAGCTGTTTTCCTTAGTAATTACTGGGGGGGGGGGAGGGGGAGAAGTAGTCTCACTCCCACTCCATTCTTATTTTTAACAGATTCTTGCTATTGAGTTTTTTGTTTTTTTTTTTTTTTGTAAATTAGCTTTTATCAGTTTTTTTTTTTTTTTTGACACAATAAATAAAATCACCAACTTTAAGTATACAATATCTGGGTCTTAATAAATATATCCAGTTGCGTAACAGCCATCACAATCACAATATTGAAGGTTTCTGTCACCTTTAAAAGTTCCCTCTTTTTCTTTTGCGGTCAATCCCCTCCTCCAACCCTTATACCTGGCAACCATTGATCTGCTTTGTGTTGCTAGTTTTGCCTTTGCTATGGTTATATATAAAAGAAATGACTTTGTATGTAGTCTTTTGTGTTGATCTCAAACTTCGTCTAATGCTGTTAAAATTCACGTATGTTGTTTCATGTGTCAGTTTTTTTTTTTTTATTGACATGAGTATTTGTCCATTCATTTGCCAGTTGATGGGCCACTTTGGGTTGTTCATAGTTCTTGGTTATTGTGGATAAAGTTGCTAAGAATATCTGGGTAAAAATTCTTATCTGAACATATACTTCATTTCTCTGGGGGTAAATAACTATGAGTGGGATTATTGGACTATATAGTAAGTGCACATTTTATTAGAAAGTTCCAAATTGTTTTCCAAAATGGCTGTCCCATTTTGCATTCTGACACACAGTGTATGAGTGTTTAGTTGTTCCACATCCTTGCCAACTCTTGGTATTGCCAGTCTTTTAAATTTCAAGTATTCCATGGATATGCAGTGATAGTTCATTATGGTTTTAATCTGCATTTCCCTTACTATTTATAATGTATAGTAACTTTTCATATGCTTATTTGCTATAGCTATATCTCTGGTAAAGTTTTTATTCAAATCTTTTGCCTATATTTTTCCCACCTAAATCAGGTTGTCTTCTAGAGTTGTAAGTTTTGTAAAATTCTAGATATAAGTTCTGTTTCAGATGTGTGTTTTGCAAATAGTTTCTCTTTGTGGCTTGGTTTTTTATTTTCTTAGTATCTTTTGAGGAGCAGAAGTTTAATTTTTTTTTTTTTTTTTTTTGAGACAGAGTCTCACTCTGTTGCCCGGGCTAGAGTGCCATGGCATCAGCCTAGCTCACAGCAACCTCAAACTCCTGGGCTCAAGCAATCCTAACTGCCTCAGCCTCCGGAGTAGCTGGGACTACAGGCATGTGCCACCATGCCTGGCTAATTTTTTCTATATATATTTTTAGTTGTCTAACTAATTTCTATTTGTTTTTGTTTTTTGGTTTTTTTTGAGACAGAGTCTTACTTTGTTGCCCAGGCTAGAGTGAGTGTCGTGGCTCACAGCAACCTCAAACTCCTGGGCTCAAACAATCCTTCTGCCTCCCAAGTAGCTGGGACTACAGGCATGCGCCACCATGCCCGGCTAATTTTTTCTATACATATTAGTTGGCCAATTAATTTCTTTCTATTTGTAGTAGAGACGGGGTCTCGCTCTTGCTCAGGCTGGTTTCGAACTCCTGACCTTGAGCGATCCACTGCCTTGGCCTCCCAGAGTGCTAGGATTACAGGCGTGAGCCACCGCGCCCAGCCACTATTTTTTTTCTTACTGGAGACGGGGTCTCACTCTTGCTCAGGCTGGTCTAGAACTCCTGAGGCTTAGAAGTTTAAATTTTGATCAAGTCTAGTTTATCAATATTTTTTCCTATGGTTTGTGGTTTTTTTCCTTCTTTTTTTAATTTCAAAGTATTACGGGGGTATAGATGCTTTTGGTTACATGGATCGGTTTTGTAGTGCTTGAGTCAGGGTGTGCGCATCACCAAGAGAGTGTTTATTGTACCTGTTAGGTAGATTTTCGCCCATCTCCTCCTGGTTTGTGTTTTCTATGTTTTATCTGAGAAATCTTTTTTCTCCTTTTCCCTTTTCCTAAATTCTTTTGGATTGAGGGTTTTAAAAGTTTTTTTTTAAAGGAATCATTTTTATGTTTATTATTGGCTTATTAACTATATCCTTTTTTTTAATGAAAAAATTTTTTAGTTGTGCTCTAATGCAATAGTTCTCAGCTGGAAGCAATTCCCCCCTCTTCCCCAGGATGTTTGCCAATGTCTGGAGACGTATTCAGTTGTCACAACTAGGGGTGGGGTGCTAATGGCATCTATTGAGGAGAGGCCAGGGATGCTACTAAACATCCTACAACCTACAGGACAACTCCCCACAATAAGGGCTCAGAATGCCAATAGTGCCACGGTAGAGAAACCTTGTTCTAGGGCAGGACTCAGGAACTTTTTCTGTAAAGAACTAGAGAGCCTCGGCCTCCCAGAGTGCTAGGATTATAGGCGTGAGCCACCGCGCCTGGCCTGTATGAGTTTATTTCTTTGGATATTTTCTATTCTACCTTCTCTCTCTTCTTTCCTTCCTTGACTCTAATTATATACCTGTTACTCTGTTTTTTATTTTGTCCTACAGGTCACTGATGTTTTATGTATTTTTCTATCTTTTTTTCCTTTTTGGATAATTTCTATTGCTATGTCTTTGAGTTTGCTGATCTTCTGCATTATCTAAACTGCTGTTAAAAATCATCTATGCGTCGGCCGGGCGCGGTTGCTCACGCCTGTAATCCTAGCACTCTGGGAAGCTGAGGCGGGCGGATTGCTCGAGGTCAGGAGTTTGAAACCAGCCTGAGCAAAAACAAGACCCTGTCTCTACTAAAAATAGAAATAAGTTAATTGGACAACTAAAAATATATAGAAAAAAATTAGCCGGGCATGGCGGCACATGCCTGTAGTCACAGCTATTCGGGAGGCTGAGGCAGGAGGATCGCTTGAGCCCAGGAGTTTGAGGTTGCTGTGAGCGAGGCTGATGCCAGAGGACTCTAGCCCAGGCAACAGAGTGAGACTCTGTCTCAAAAAAAAAAAAAAAAATTATGCCTGGACTGACTCCAGACTAGTTAACTCTCAGCCCAGTGGGTAGGAGGGAGGGGTGGGGGCTAAACGTAAGTATTCTTTTCTGAAGTGCACCAAGTGATTTTAATGTGCAGCCAAGTGCTGAAAAACATTGTCTAATATTCTAGCCCTGTGTTATTTTATCAAGCTGGCACGGAAAAGGAGCATCAATGTGCTGAAATAATGCCCCCACAAGCTTGGTCTTCAGACCAAGCAATAATGGGAGACTCAGACTTACATGCACCCACAACCAACCCCGTGAGTGAAACTTAAATGATTCCACCTCTATGTTCTATAGAGATTGTCTTTAGAATCTGTAGAATCAAAACTGCTGGATAAATGAGATATTCATACATTTCCACAATCTCTAAAGTAGTATCTTCCGAGAGACTCCTATACTCCTGCCACTTTTCACATCCTCTGTATCTTCAAAAATTGATTGTGGAAAGAGACTCAATCTCTTCTTTCAAGTCTTCTAAGTGTAACAAATACTACAGAAAAATACTGGTAGACCAACATTTATATTTTGGGGAAAATTATCTTGTTATATTTGAGATTTGCAAGGCCGCAGGACAGAGAGACAGAGTCACCAGGGCTGTAATTATCAAAAGGAGTTTCATTGTCTAGCTCGAGCTAGGGTCCGAGCCCCCAGAGTGCCAGCACGGTGGCCTCTTTTTTGGTCAGGGACCCCCCTTTGTGTGCTAGTGACCTTTTTATAGCAAAGTTGTTTATACACTGATCATGCATCTGCCCCCACAGTGATTCTTACTTTATCCTGCCCCTGATAGGCTCCAACCTGTTTCGGGTCCTAGCTAAAAAACTCCGGTTTCCACGTTTTTTGTTTTTTTTTTCTGCATCTCATAATGTACTCATAATGCCTTACAGTTAGCAAACAAGCAGTAAACAGAAGCTGGAAGGTGTCTATTGTCTTTATAGCCTAATATCTTACAATGTAGCTTTATATTGTCAATATTTGCTTTAATATTCTCAGATCTTTCTACATGACATCATGCAGTTAATTTCATAGTATAAGCAGTTGTCTAACATTACTAGTCATATCAGCCTCCTCTCCAGAAAAGCTTTTAGGTGACAGTCTTCTTCCTCTGTTGCAGCACAATGCCATCAGCAAATCAGTCATTACATTCCACAGAACCTAGTGGAAACCTCCCTTGTCAATTGCTGAATAGTCAATTACATTCTGGAAAGATACGTTTTACACTGATTAAAGAATTACAACCATTGATTCTGCTTTTCAAATTAAGAGACAACATCTATGTAATATAGAATTACAGTGACTTGGCTTAACAAAATGCTTATTTAAAAGAACAAAAAATGGGACTTAGAGGAAAACTGTGACCAAGGCAATGTGATTTTCTAAAAACAAGGAATAGAAAATCTTGTTAGTCTTTCTAAACCCCTTAGATTGAAAGACCCCAGGGAATTGTAGGCTCTGACTTAATATCGAAAAGCCAAATGTTGGTTTCCTTCAGCACTGGAGAGGATTTGTCTCACTGGAAAATTTTATATATAAACACCAAGTCAAAAATAATTCTCCAGTGACTCTGAGCATTTCACAAATGATAGCAGTTTGAAATGCATCTTAGAAGCAATGACAGGGAATTAAATAGATTTCTAGTGCTATAAAGCTTAATATTACTTCAGAAAGTGTTAAACTGTCTGCTCATCTTCCCTGCAGCTCATTTGGTATCTTGTAAGCACTGAAGAAAATCTAAGTGCAAGATCACTTTGTTAATGTCCTGCAAGCCACATCAACGGCAGTAAGCCTAACATCTTCAAAAAGTTTTTGAGAGATTTAAAATAAAACAGTGCGTGAGTTCCTAAAAACCTTAATGGGAAATATCAACAGCTATCACCTAGAAACCTGCCTCTAGTTTAAGGGTCAACTATAAATTAGGGATATTAGATGTTGCAATAATATTCACAAGTACCTACCATGCATTATGCTTCCCATGAAAATAATGCAAAGATTCTGAGTTTATTTTTTTTCCTGAGAAAGAGAATCCATTTTAATTTACAGCAAATACCATACTTCAAGAAAAGAGAAAGAACAGGTGGCATGTATACCAAGATCCTATTTGTTCAGGCAAAAAATGAGACTGCGGAAAACTGGTTCACCAACAGAGTTCTATTACAAAGTGACCATCGTCTAATGAGTTTATCTGTGCTCTTAAATAATGAAACACCAACACACTTCAGGGGCCGTGGCCAACATAGAACCTGGACAGGAAATCCTTGGGCCTTGGTGCGTCTGTTTCACGGAAGAACCTCATAACATGTGCCTGCTGCTTCCACGTGTCGTTTCTTCCAGTTGCATCTTTCCTTTAGTGACCAGAAGATCAACCACTCGGGTGTGTGACATGGGAATTCTCCATAACATTTCTCGGACTTTATCCCGTCCCTGTTTCACAGTGACGTCTAACTGGAACAAATGCACCTCGTCATTGGACTCCATGCCTCTCGGAGGCCTTTCTCCTTCGAGTTCTCCTACACAACTCCTTCCCATGGAGTGTCCTGTAGTTTCAGGCACCCTTCCTTCCAACCCTCATCTGATCTGTTTCTCTGTTTGTTTTTCTCACTTTCTTCTAAAATCTGTCTTTCTTGCAAAGACACTCTGGCTGGCGTTTTTTCTCTTCTGCCATCTTGCCCCAGGCCCCTCTAATGAGTTGTTTTTTGTTTTTTGAGACAGTCTCACTGTGTTGCCCAGGCTAGAGTGAGTGCCGTGGCGTCAGCCTAGCTCACAGCAACCTCAAACTCCTGGACTCAAGCAATCCTGCTGCCTCAGCCTCCCTAGTAGCTGGGACTACAGGCATGTGCCACCATGTCCAGCTAATTTTTTCTATATATATATTTTAGTTGGCCAATTAATTTATTTCTGTTTTTAGTAGAGATGGGGTCCTGTTCTTGCTCAGGCTGGTTTCGAACTCCTGGCCTTGAGTGATCTGCCCGCCTTGGCCTCCCAGAGTGCTAGGATTACAAGCATGAGCCACCATGCCTGGCCCTCTGATGAGTTTTTAATTGCTTGCTAAACTGTTCCAATTTTATTCAAAATGGCTTGTAAAGAGCTACACACCAAGATTATTTCCAATATTTCAATGAGAAGGTTGTCAACCCACCTGGCCTGAAAGTAGTAAAAGCTGAACTCTAGAAGTATACAAGCATGGTGAACTCACACATTCTTCTTAGTAAGATAGAATTTTATTTGCTGATCACCCTCGACCTCAGCTAAATGGGTCACTCACGGGGTTGGTTGTGGGTGCATGTAAGTCTGAGTCTCCCATTATTGCTTGGTCTGAAGACCAAGCTTGTGGGGGCATTATTTCAGCACATTGATGCTCCTTTTCCGTGCCAGCTTGATAAAATAACACAGGGCTAGAATATTAGACAATGTTTTTCAGCACTTGGCTGCACATTAAAATCACTTGGTGAACTTCAGAAAAGAATACTTACGTTTAGCCCCCACCCCTCCCTCCTACCCACTGGGTTATGAGTTAACTAGTCTGGAGTCGGTCCAGGCATAGATGATTTTTTTTTTTTTAATTTCAGCATATTATGGGGGTACAGATTTTAAGGTTTCAATAAATGCCCTTTCCCCCCTCCCCCCACAAGTCTGAGTTTCCAGCATGACCATCTCCCAGATGGTGCACATCTCACTCA
>VSMD01001705.1:24238-44241 GCA_008750895.1 Mirza zaza | reverse complement strand
TCTGCACAGATGCACAGCAGACCACCTCATCTTAGCAGAGATCTGGGCCCATGACACCTAAAATCCTGGCGGAAACAGAGAGAGTGCTTTGGGCTACTGTGCTCGAATACCTCCTGGAATGTCCAAAATACTTTTATAAATGACCAGCTAAATCTTTATGGATTGTATAGTGACACAGGCAAACATTTGAATTGTTTCACGTGATTTCCTTACTGAACACTTTCGACTCCTAAATATTAAAGATCAAAACTATATCCCAGCCAGGCGTGGTAGCTCGCGCCTGTAATCCTAACACTCTGGGAGGCCGAGGTGGGCGGACTGCTCGAGGTCAGGAGTTCAAAACCAGCCTAAGCAAGAGCGAGACCCCCGTCTCTACTACAAATAGAAAGAAATTAATTGGCCAACTAATATATATAGAAAAAATGAGCCGGGCATGGTGGCGCACGCCTGTAGTCCCAGCTACACGGGAGGCTGAGGCAGCAGGACTGCTTGAGCCCAGGAGATTGAGGTTGCTGTGAGCTAGGCTGACGCCACGGCACTCACTCTAGCCTGGGCAACAAAACAAAGTGAGACTCTGCCCCCCCCCCAAAAANAAAAAAACTATATCCCTTCTAAATAAAACTACTAGGCTGCAGCCCCCAACACTCACTGATGATACCGTTAAAGCTCAGGTGCAGTCGCACCCCACGTCCTAGAAAACAGAACGTTTTTTTAAAAATTTATTTTAAAAACAAAATACCACCTTTTGACGGTTCCTCCTTTGGTCCTCTGGAAAAGCTGGCAATCTAGCTTTCTCAATAAAACCTGCGTCTGGGATATGGTCTGTTTCTCTGTCCCCTCCACAGACCCGACACCGCACCTTGCACAGAGCAAGCACCCGTGAAGATCCACTAGCTTGATTCTGAAATGCTGGTGTTTTGAAGAACCTCCTCCCATCCATGCTTGGAAAATTCAAAGTTAAGAATTGAATTTCCTTCCAGAGGTGTGCCGCAGAGCAAGAGCCGTCCTTCCAGGACACTGACAGGCCGCTCCTCCGACATCATTAATCTGAGCGTGACTCTCTGTCTCTCACAAACCTTCACTGAGTCCCACCACCCAAGGAACGCAGTGCAAGCTCATCATGCTGCGGAACCTGCCACGGTTCTGCCACTCCCGGCATGAGCCACCGATCCACGGCACCCAGCAGGGCACGCTCACCCCTCCCCAGCCGTGCCACGCTCAGGGCTGGAGAGGCCCGGCCTCCACCTCTGCGGGCTGTTGCGAGTTCTCCCGTGGGAATCCTTTTTGGGCCCCGAATTTGCACACCTGTTCTCGCCGCCTCGTCCCCTTCACGTCTCTGCAGCTCTCCCGACAGGCGAAGGGCACGGGCCAAGTCTGACACTGGTTTGGGGCCACATCGTCTCCTGGGCACGCCAGCCGATTGCAGAGAACAAGCTCACAAACACGTGTTGGACACACTGTTTAGAAACGCCCGTGAGAGTGTTTAAAACAAATGATTTTAAGCTATTCAAGCTCACATCAGGCCGGAATACAGAGCTAGCCCTCTGGTCTAAATTAGTTTAAAAAAACAATAATGTCATGTTCTTTTTCTATAAAACAATTTTAATTCTGTAACTTAACCCTTACAACCCTCCTGTCCTCCCCCCATTCCCACAACCGGCCCTCGCATGAGCTGTAAGTGACTTTCACTCCTGGAAGCTTGCTTCCATCAGCCGAGGGCTCACGAGACACTCTCCAGCACACGGCTGCTGCTGCACCGCTCTGAGGACACAGCCCTTCAGTGGCACAGTGACAACAGGGAAGTGCTCCCTTCCCCAAGTCAGGACACCACCCTCAGCTGCCCTTTCCTGGCAAGAGGAAGTCGATGCATGCACAGGAAACAACTGATGATCTTCAGCCGTACAACGTGCAGCACTCTTCAGAGATTTCTTTTTAAAGAGTCACTCAAACCGGCTAGAGGGGCACGAAAGGAAGAGAATGATGGACCACACAAACGACGGACCTCAAGGTGGGGCTTTTAAGAATACCTGGCACAGAGAGAATAAGGGAAAGTGTGAGCCCTTCTCAGCCAGGCTTTCAGCATTTCAGGTAGAAAGTACTTTCCCAAACGGAAGGGCAGGGGAAAGCGAATCCTCCATAAAAGTGCCAAGAAAGTGGCATTTTATAAAAGGCTCTGACGAACCCAAAGACAGTTCATGGTCAGTGCCTGCACTATGCCCCCCTGGCTGCAGACTGGCAGCAGATGCCGGCTGCGCAAAGGTCATTCTCCGTTCTGGAAACCGGCCCCAGCCCAGCCAGCGATACGCCAGCTCCCGGCGGTGCCAACACGGGGCGAGGCACTGTCTCCCGGTCGCAGAGCTCGCCCCACAACGGGACAGGCAGGCAGTGGAGGCCAGGGCACAGCCACCCGGACTGCAGGGGCAGGAGACCCCAGCACAGAGGCCTCAGAGCCACAGGGAGCCTCAGACACCACCTCCTCCACGCGTTTCCCAGCCAGTGCTCAGAGAAGCAGACGGCCAGCCCAACACTAGGGCACAGCCTCCCGGACTGCAGGGGCGGGAGGGTCACCTGCACAGAGGGGTCAGAGCCCCAGGGAGCCTCGGACACCACCTCCTCCACGCGTTTCCCAGCCAGTGCTCAGAGAAGCAGACGGCCAGCCCAACGCCAGAGGATCCGTCCCAAAGCCCGGCATCACCTCAGGGAAGGAACGCTGTCACCTCCCCGCAGTTCAGCGAGTCGGCAGAGACCCCTCACAGGACTCCAGCGCTATGCCACGGCCACCAGGGCCCCACAGGGGTAAGAAGCAAAGTGAGAGTAGTCCTGTCAAAAGTCAGCCTTTTTAGGCTTTTCAAAGAGAAAGAAGGGCCATTAAAGATCCAGTCTTAAAATAACCAGAATATTTTCCTTAAGTAACCACCACATTTTGGCCGGGCGAGGTGGCTCACGCCTATAATCCTAGCACTCTGAGAGGCTGAGGCGGGAGGGTCGCTCAAGGTCAGGAGTTCAAAACCAGCCTGAGCAAGAGTGAGACCCCGTCTCTACTAAAAATAGAAAGAAATTAATTGGTCAACTAAAAATACATAGAAAAAATTAGCCAGGCATGGTGGCACATGCCTGTAGTCCCAGCTACTTGGGAGGCTGAGGCAGGAGGATTACTTGAGCCCAGGAGTTTGAGGTTGCTGTGAGCTAGGCTGACACCACAGCACTCTAGCCCGAGCAACAGAGTGAGACTCTGCCTCAAAAAAAAAAAAACAACNCTGACACCACAGCACTCTAGCCCGAGCAACAGAGTGAGACTCTGCCTCAAAAAAAAAAAAACAACACAAAAGGCCAGGCGTGGTGGCTCACGCCTGTAATCCTAGCTCTCTGGGAGGCCGAGGCGGGTGAATTGCTCAAGGTCAGGAGTTGGAAAACCAGCCTGAGCAAGAGCGAGACCCCATCTCTACTATAAATAGAAAGAAATTAATTGGCCAACTATATATAGAGAGAAAAAATTAGCCAGGCATGGTGGTGCATGCCTGTAGTCCTAGCTACTGGGGAGGCTGAGCCAGAAGGATCGCTTGAGCTCAGGAGTTGGAGGTTGGTGTGAGCTAGGCTGACGCCACGACACTCTAGCCTGGGCAACAACGTGAGACTCTGTCTCAAAAAAAAAAAAAAAACCCACCCCATTTTGCCTTCTGATAGCTACTGTCACAACGCGATGAAAGCCAAAACAGCACCGCCAGACCCGGTGGACTGTCCCAGACAACGTGACTGTTCTCCCACAGAACGAATGTCACTCGAGTTTTGAGGATGCTGTCAGAGCGGAACTAGGAAGCAGAGCAAACGATCCAATGCCCAGGTTAACTTTCTCTTGTCCCTCTCCAACTCATGCTCTACCCAGTAGCCAGAGTGTCCTTTAAAAGTACAAATCTGATCAGGTCACAACGTCCCTGCTTAAAACTGTCCAACAGCTTCCTCCCAAGGCCACTGTGGACAGAGACAGAAATGTAAGGCCCTCGCCTACCCACCCAGCTGCCTCGCTTGATCCCAGGGCCCGGCACTGCCCTCAGCCCCAGCCCAGCACCAGACCCGCAGGGCCTTCCCTGTGCCTGAAACGCTGCTCTCAGCTCCCCACTCTCATCCTGATCTCCTCACCTCTACTTTAGACCACTGATGTCCACCTTCCGGCCCCAAGCAGCCCTCCTTTGCAGCCCCTGCTGCTACTGCAAAGTATTTTGTGATTCTCTGATGAGAGCTCCCTGAAACCAACCCTAAGCCCCACTTCTGGAGCTCAGGCCACTTCTGGTTTTGTTCACCATTGCATCTCCTGTAGCTAATAGATATTCACTGAATCATTAATTAATTACAGAAGAAACACACAAATGATGGACCTAAAGGGCGGGCTTTTAGGAATACCTGGCACAGAGAGATTACAGGAAAGTTTGAGCCCTTCTTAACCAAGCATTCAGCATTTCAAGTATAAAGTACTTTCCTAAATGGAAGGGTGGGAAAAAGCAAATCCTTCATAAAAGTGCTAAGAAAACCAAGACTGTTAATACATATATTAGCCTTTTAATTAACAACACAGAAAGCTATTTATTTTTCAATCAACTTTTTTTATGATCCCCCGGTGGGGGAGTGGGGGTGCCCTGTTCCTGGAAGTCCTGCAGCACCAGGTTGATGTGTGGAGTGGACGGAGCAAGCTCCTATTCCACCTCCCTGCTCCAAAAATCTATTTAATATACTGTCCTCAGATAGAGGATGTATCAGACACTAAACTGATAAGAACAGATACCACACTTGATCTTGGCCAAAAGGCCGAGAAGCGATTCAATCAACTTTTACTGTCACTCTTCACTACAGTGGCTCTTACCACACCTGAGAATCAGCTTAGCCACGGGCAGGTCCCTTACTCTCCCAAAACTACCACCACCACCACCACAAAGAGAGTTCCATTCTTTTCTAACAGTTTCTTTCCATGTTCTTTGTGACAGTAAGTTAGAAGCCCTAGAGCAGTACCATCTAACAGAAATATAATGCAAGTCACCATTTTCTAGTAATCATATTAAAAAGGTAAAAAGAAACAAGTGAAATTAATTTCAATGATATCTTCTATTTAACTCAAAATACCCATCTATTATCATTTCCACATGTAATCAATATTTTTTAAAATTATTAATAATTGAGTCAGGCGCTCACGCCTGTAATCCTAGCACTCTGGGAGGCCAAGGCGAGCAGATTGCTTGAGGTCAGGGGTTCAAAACCAGCCTGAGCAAGAGAGACCCTGTCTCTACTATAAATACAAAGAAATTAATTGGCCAACTAATATATATAGAAAAAAAAAAATTAGCTGGACATGGTGGTGCATGCCTGTAGTCCCAGCTACTCGGGAGGCTGAGGCAGCAGGATGGCTTGAGCCCAGGAGTTTGAGGTTGCTGTGAGCTAGGCTGACGCCATGGTACTCACTATAGCCAGGGCAACAAAGCGAGACTCTGTCTCAAAAAAAAAAAAAAAAAATTAATAATTGTAATAAATGTAATAATTTTACATTTCTATTTTTTGCACTGCCTTAGAAACCCACCACGTATTTTTTGCCTACAGAACATCTGCACTCAGACTGGCCACGTGTGGCTCGTGGCCACCAGGCTGGACAGAGGAGGCCAACATCAGCCACACCGCTGATAAATTATTTGCTCTTCTCCTTTAAAACAACTTGCGGAGGCCGTGGTGGCTCACACCTGTAATCCTAGCTCTCTGGGAGGCCGAGGTGGGAGGATTGCTCAAGGTCAGGAGTTCGAAACCAGCCTGAGCAAGAGCGAGACCCCATCTCTACTAAAAGTAGAAAGAAATTAATTGGCCAACTAAAAATATATAGAAAATATTAGCCGGGCATGGTGGCGCATGCCTGCAGTCTCAGCTACTTGGGAGGCTGAGGCAGGAGGACTGCTTGAGCCCAGGAGTTTGAGGTTGCTGTGAGCTAGGGTGACACCATGGCACTCACTCTAGCCTGGGTGACAGAGACTGTCTCAAAAAAAAAAAAAAAAAAAAACTTGCGGAAAAAGCTTTTACTGTCCCCTGTATCAAACAAAGCAACGAGGGGTTGCACGTGCACCACAAACAGCAGACACAAAGCGAGGAGACCAGTGTCGTGTGGAAGTCAGTGTGGCGATACCTCCGCAGCTCGTTCATGACTTTGAAAGCCTTCTTCATGTGCCAAGGGTTCACCGTCACCGGGCAGTGTTTTTCCGCATTATCATCTTTTGAATCGAGAGGCTTCTGATGACCCTGCTTTGTGCATCTGAAGGTAAAAGAACAAAAAAAGCAGAAAAAGATCTTATTAAAGATAATGTACTTGGGGCTTATTAAGCCACAGGAAACACAGTGAACCCCCTCCCCTGCGTCTAGAGGAGTCCCGCAGACAGGCTGCCCCAGCGTACGATTAACACACAATTCAGAACACTTTCTGGTGGTCACTATGGTTGCAACAAAAAAGTGTGTATTATCCCCCTGGCGTCAAAGCTGTCCAAGATGAACACACAAAATTCAGTGAAAGTGGTCCAACAGATACTGCCGAGTAAAAATGCTGAGCGGTGATGTTTCCTGCTGGAAATTAACTTGCTCTTACAACCTGCTATAGTCTTACATTATTAACAAACCAAGACAGGAGCAGGACTGTATTTTACACAAACTTCAGAAACTTAGAATCTGATTTTACTTTGCTCTCTACCTGCAAGGATATTTACCCATTTATTTTAGATCTTCGCCAACAAGAGACTAATCACGTTAGCTGAGTTTATTAAGTTTTTACCACACAGCAGCCACTGTGCTGGGCAGCTTGCTTTCGTTAACCGGTTAATCCTCGCAACTGTGTAAACTAATTACTATCATGTCCCCATTTATCAGGTGAACAGAACCGTCTGGGCAGCCCGTCTGAGTCTCCATCTTATCCTCACTAGTGCTCGACACCATGCCCTACGTTACACACGCCACATTTAAACTTATAATTTCTAAGAGCACAAGGCTATATTAGCATTGCTAAATGAATTATTCTTTCAAGATTTAGGGGACAGAAAATTAACGCATAAAATCAAGGTACCCTGAGGAGGGGGGCAGAGAATTAACTGAAAAATAATGGACACAGGGAACTTCTTGAGGTGATAGTTGCACAACTATACAAATTTACTAAAAATCCTTGGATTGTACAATTACAATTCGTGGTTTTTATGGTAGGTAACTTATACCTCAATAAAACTGTTCCATATAAAAAAATCAGGGAACAAATTTTTTAATCAGGCTTAAAAAACCCTAGAAAATTCATGCTGGTCTATGTATCAAGGAACAAGCTAACATCATGACTAACTGCTGCACTTCTCTTCCTTTCCTGACCCAATTCTGAAAGGATGATTCATTTTTTAAAATATTATTGTTTATTAATTCATTGGGCAAATTCCTTTTAGCGCCAACCATGTACCAAGCACTATTCTCAAGGCACTTGGAACAGTTAATGAATAAAACAAAGACCCTGTCCTCAGAAAGGTGGAGTCTGGGGGTGCGTGGAAGACAACAGACAAACCCGCACAGCAGAGGGCGGGGCGGTAAGTGCCACGGGAACACACAGGCAGGGCAGGGTGCAGACAGCGAGAGATGCAGGTGATGGTGGTGCAGGGGTGCAGTCTGCAGCATGAAGCAGGGTGCTGGGGAAGGCCTGATCAGAAGTGAAAACTGAGCAAAAGGCTAGGAGAAGGGAGAACACCCAGGTGGAAGAAAGGGCTCGCCCGAAGGTCCGAGGGCACCAGGCGTGTCTCAGGACCAAGACCCACGGCTGGAGCGAAGGGCTGGGGACGGGACATGACAAGGACTTTGGCTTTGACCTTGAGTGGATGGGGAGCCACAGGAGTGATACAAGCCAACTTTCGTCTTCAAAAGATCGCTTTGGCTTCTGGTTGAGAATGGTCTTTAGAGGTCAAAGAAGGGGAAAACTACTTAGGAGGGTAACTATTTAGGAGGCAGCAGGAGGAGAAGACAGTGGCTCAGAGCAGGGCAGCGGTGGTAAGAGGCTGGATCTGGGTATTCTGAAGGCACAGCAGCAAGACCTGCCGATGGTGGATGTGCGATGTCACAGAACGACAGCAACTCTTCCGGCCTGAGTAAGTGGAAGGACTGAGTTTCTGTTAATTGGGTGGGGAAGGCTGCAGGTGGAACCAGTTTGGGGTAGGAAGATTAAGAACTGTTTTTTTTTGTTTTTTTTTTTGGCCGGGCGCACAGTGGCTTACGCCTGTAATCCTAGCACTCTGGGAGGCCGAGGCGGGCAGATTGCTCGAGGTCAGGAGTTTGAAACCAACCTGAGCAAGAGCGAGACCCCAGTCTCTACTATAAATAGAAAGAAATTAATTGGCCAACTAATACATATAGAAAAAATTAGCCAGGCATGGTGGCGCATGCCTGTAGTCCCAGCTACTCGGGAGGCTGAGGCAAGAGGATTGCTTGTGCCCAGGAGTTTGAGGTTGCTGTGAGCTAGGCTGATGCCATGGCACTCACTCTAGCCTGGGCAACAAAGCCAGACACTGTCTCAAAAAAAAAAAAAAGAACTGTTTTTATCCATGCTGGTTTTAAGGTATCAGATATCCAGGTAAAGACATCAAATCATCAGATAAACACTGGAGTCTAGAGTTGGAGAGAAAAATCTAGCTAGAGACAGAAATTTGGGAATCGCTAGTTACATGGGTGATATATGAAGCCATGAAACTGAGGCACTCAACATGAAGGTAACCTCTAAAACTAATTGTAGAGGCTAGGCCCGGTGACTCACGCCTGTAATCCTAGCACTCTGGGAGGCCGAGGCAGGTGGATCACTCAAGGTCAGGAGTTCGAAACCAGCCTGAGCAAGAGCGAGATGCTGTCTCTACTAAAAATAGAAAGAAATTAATTGCCCAGCTAAAAATATATAGAAAAAATTAGCCGGCCATGGTGGCGCATGCCTATAGTCCCAGCTACTCGGGAGGCTGAGCAGGAGGATCACTTGAGCCCAGGAGTTTGAGGTTGCTGTGAGCTAGGCTGACGCCACGGCACTCTAGCCTGGGCAACAGAGTGAGACTCTGTCTCAAAAAAATAATAATAATCATAGAAATCATCTTTGCTCATTCCCCCAACCCCAGAATCAGCACTAGTAGAGACATCTGATTCTTCAAAGTCTCACCTACTAGAAGTGGACCTCAGTTCCACTCCAGCCACTGGAGAGTGTTAATGGGGCCTAACAAATGGATTGGCGAGGGGCTGCCCCCCAGGGAGAGCCCACAGCTGGGGTGGAAGGTTGAGGTGCCCTCCCCACGGCCTAGGCGGGGGCACGTAAAGGATGAGCTACCGCTGGTCCAGGAAAGGGACAGCACTGGTAGGTCTGCAAGCCAAACTTGAAAGAACACTCATATCCAGAGGGAGAGGGCTGGGGAACACTCTGCAGTGTGAGACAAGTGTCCTCACTCTGTTGTGAGAAAACAACAAGGACACCGGGGAAAGGGGAAGTTGTGTAGATATATGGGACCCGTGCAAACGTTCTGACCATGTAACACTGAATGCCCACATATGTAGCAAGGTACTATTTATTCCATATCTGCTTCTGCTATGATAATTTAGAGGTTTCAACAGAGGAAAAATATTATACTGAGGATTAGCAAAACAATCATAGAAGTCTCAATGCTCAGAGTGGAACCCAAAGCAACTTTGCCTACAAAGAGTATCACTATTTAAGAGTCAAGAGTGTTTACATTTCCTTAAGAAATTAAGAATTAACATTCCCTGCATTAGAGAATTAGCCTTGTGAGACAGCAGCCATATCACAATCGAGGCCCATTTTGGTGTTCTCTTAAAGATAATGTCAGCTCCTGCTTTTCTTGATATACTATAGAAACCCTGCAAAGAGGAGTTTATTCAAAGGCTTAAAGGAATAAAGAAATAACAATGAATTTTTCTAAGTGTTGTCTGTCCTGAGAGCCACTCAAGCACAGCACCCCTACTGCACAGGACTATTTTCAACGCTAATGCCCTTCCTATGGTTTTCCATTTCCTATGCGGCTCTGTGTTAGATGATCTCTCATTCAGAAGCAGGAATGAGTAACAGAAATGATGCATCACGTCTGAAACAACAGATGTGAACAGGCAGCTAAGTGGGAAGTAAAGGTTTACCCTTCAAGTTACATCACTTAAGTCCAGAACAACACCTTCTCCCTGCTTCCTTTCTGAAGCAAAGAGCTAGCCTTTTCCACAAAAGCTTCTCATTCTCAGAAATGTCTTCATCAAAACATCTGAAGGAGACACTTTTTCAAGTTTCTTTCACCTTTGAGTCTTTCCCCGACTCTACACTCCACAACTAGTCTTGCGATCATCCAACAGCCTACTGCTATCAAAGCGAGCTTTCCCAGGGTTTAGAGTCCAGCGCACTGCTAGGTTTGGGAACAGATAATCTTAAACCCTCCCTTCAACGACTGACTTCTGCAAACTCGCAGCTGTGGCAGGGCTGCTTCTCAGATGAGGTGACTTTCTAACTCTACCCAAGAACACACTGCTGACGATAAATGAATTCTCAGAGAGGAAGAAAATACTCTAAGAAGGCTGTCTCCTTCTAACAGTCAACATTTCATAATCAAGCAAAGGTTTAAACCTACTGCAACCATTCTGAGACACCTTAGAAAGTAGGTGTAATTTCTTTAGATATTTATTATTTGCTTTGGAACAGTGATTTTCAATGGAGGAGAACAGAAAGATCATGAACACCGCCAATAATTTTTCGAACTACACCCCTCATGTGAAGTCACACAAGCCCTTTTAGGACTCGCTATATCTGAACGATGGCATCTCCAGGGTAAGGGTGAAAAACAGCTATGTGTGATCCTCAAAAAACCAAAAACAAAGGTGATGTAATATGTCCCACCACCCACTTACCTCCCACCCCAGGACGATTATCCCAGATTGAGAACAAGCACTTTAGAAAATATGGATTGTTTACGCTTTCAGCGTTTTTCTGGTAGGAACAATGCTACAATTCATGTGCATGATGCAGGTGCAACATTTAACAGAGGAGCAAAGACACTTTTGCGTTCAGGACATACATACTCGGCCCCTGGATGGCCATCTCAGCGCCCCCTGTCTATTCACCTAAAAGCTACAAGACTCCCCTGCTTGCAATGAGTCACCACCATTACTCACAAATTTCTGCCAAGTTCATGTCAGCAGCTGTTGTTTTCAAAGTCACCATCCATGCCGTACTATTTTGAAGTTTCTCCATTACCTTGTAATACTTCTTCTGTTTTCTCTGCTGTCTTCCCAGCTACACTTGCACTCAGAAGTCGGTATCTTACTAGCATTGCTCCCATACACAAGTCCAGGATATCAGAAGTACAGAGATGCAGCCATAACTAGTATTTTAGGTTTTTCAACAAAATACTCTCATATCCTTCACCCAAATGACAGCCATATTACTTAGAGACTGTGAAAGTAGAGGGCTTTCTCTCCTGGAAACATGTTTTGGTTTATGGTAGGGTTGCGGTTTCTAGTTTCCGCAATTAGCTAAAGGCAAAGAGAAGCCCTGCAAATTTTCTTCGAAGGTTTACTGTGTAAACTTTTATTAGGCACAGAGCCAGAAGAGTAACTGTAATCTACAAACATATGATCACATTACTAAATAAGTAGAATTTTTTTTTAAATGTGAACGTCTGCCCTATAGCCATACAAGAACTTAGATTGTATGTTCAGTATGTGGACCCTGAGAATTGAGTATAGAGCATCTTGTGAGATTAAAAACTTCCCATCCTACATCAAGTCACAGAATATCTTACATTCAATTTCATAATAACGCTCCACTGAATACTTCACTGTGATACATATAGTTTAAGGTTATATTTCTGATTTTCCAGAGCTGGAAAGGAAACATCTAGAAAAACTAGAGCTGCCCAGACTTACTGAAGTGGATTAGCACTTAAAACTCAGAGCCCTGGACTACTGGAGGGCAGAGGCAACTATCAGGCCAGCCTTGCTCTCCCCGGACTGGCTGTGCGGCTTTTGTTCAGCGAGAGGCACAGGCAGGAGGAGGTGCTGGGTGTCTGAGGTGCAGGGTGATGGAAGGAGTATAATTGCTCTCTGATAGCAGAACAATGGAGCTGTAAAAAGCTCTGCTTCAGTTAACTCAGCTCTCTCCCTCTTCCCTCCCACCTACGTGACAAACAGAGCACAATCAGGCACTTCTTGTCCCTGACAGTGACTATTACCAGGAGAGGGACCAGGGTAAAAGCACGTCTTATGCAAGACCAATCTTTTGAAGAATATTTTATAAACAATTAGCGAAGTGCTGTCAATGCGGGATATCTGCGAGGTGCTAAGATAGGGAAAAGGAGGTCGACGATCCACTTCGGACACTTCCCTTTATGTCGCGTATTCCGGACCTTTCTTTTGCCAGCTTTCCTAGCATTGCCATCACTTGTTGGTAAGAGGAGCAGCTATGCAACCTGGCAACCCAGCTGGCTGGCTGCATCTCCCAGCATGCAACTGAGAGGGCAGTCAACAAGGATCGGGCTCGGGCAGAGACCTGCACGGCAGCCTGCCTGGGACCAGTCACCTAGCCTCTCTGGGCTCCAGACTGTTTACTTATGAAATTTATTCCACAAATACGTCTAACGTGAAATGTAACGTGAAAGAGACAGATAACACCTCACCTACTTATCTCAGGGAGCTGTGTAAGCAAGTAAGCACTACATGAGTGTCAACAGAGTTTAGAAGAAAATCATTGAGGTTAGGAGCTAAACCCAATATGGAGATAGGTTTTTGTGATTTTTATTGACCTTCCACATTTTGAATTGCAACACTCAATTCATAGTAATTGACAATACTCAAAATGACCCCCGCTATTAACGAATCAAGTAGCAAGTGCTGCTAGACGCCACCGCCCCGTACTAAGCAAGGTGAGGGGAAGAAGGGAGGCCGAACCTGGATCCTTCTCTAGCCACCGTCTACACGGGAAGGCACATCCGAAACCACCAAGCAACCGCCCAAGTCAGCACACAGGTGCAAGACTACAGGTTACCAATTCTAAATACCATAGGAATGCAGCAACAAGCTGGCGGAAGCTGCAGTAAATAGGAAAGAGTTTGTGAAGGAGATGGAGCTCCAACTGGGCCTTGGAGGAACTCCAAGTTGTTTTAATTGTGGACAGGGGGACGGAAGCAGGAAAAGGCTGGAGAATTCTGGCTTGTGGAAAAGCAGAGTTTATCCTAAGAGGTTAAACCACATAACGATCTTGGCTACATAAGATAAGGTCAAAATGACAGAGGGCTGTGACTGCCTGACTCTCTGGTTTGGAAAAGTCATTTCACTGACTCTGAGATGTCAGAAGGATAAAAGAGTAAGTAGAGTGAAAGGTGAGGAGAGAATACAGAGCTCCGCAGGAGACCACTGAAAAATTCAGGTATCAAGTGATGAAATCCATTCCTCAGAATAGCAGCAGCCAGAATGGACACTTGAAACCAAGACTCCATAGTTCCTGTGGACTGGTAAGACATGGAGAACGAAGAAAATGAGAGAAACCAAAGACTATGCAAATGTCTGGGGTATCAGGAACCAGCAGAATGGTCACCCCATTGAGTAAGTGAAGATGGTATAAAGGAAAGTCAGTTGGGGAAGAAATGTCAGTTTTAGACACGTTGAGTGTAGAGGGAAGAGCTAAGAGTAGATACTGTTAGAAGCTCAAAATTCCAGGCTGAAGCACAGAACTGGAGTCCAGACTTCAGATACAGATGGAGCTGTAATTTAAGAGATGAACAGTGGATTGAAAAGAATTGGCCAAGACCTACTTCTGTGAAGAAACACCACTGCCCATGAACATTAATAGAAGAGAAACAATGTAAGACTTAGAAAAAGTGATCGAGAGAGATTAGCATCTCAATTTTCCAATACTTGATAAGCTTGGGAAAGTAACTTAACCTCTATTTCCTCAGCTGAAAAAAAGTATTAAGTAACGAACCTACACTATAAGGTTGTTGACAAGAAAAAGTGAGATTAGGTAATAAAATATGTAAATCACATTTAGCAACCTAAAAGCTAGAGGAGGAAACCACAAACAGTGATGTCATGGAAAAGCAAGGGCTTGCTTTTCAAGGCAGAATCAGTGAAAGGAACTGATCAAAGGGATATTTTGGCAAACGCCAATAGTCCAAAATCTGAGGCAGCACCCTGTGTAACACACAGAAAACATGCTGAGCTGCTCACTACAGCCCTGGTCCCAGCAGGGGGGGATGCACAAATCCTTCGCGTCTAAGTTCCCTGTCTAGAAGGCCAGTCCCGCTTCCAGACTATGCTAAGGTGTCACCTCATCAAAGACACCTGACCCCATCTGAACTATCACTCACTGCCCCTCATTATTCTCCACCCCTCTATCCTGCCTTATTTTTATGTATAGTACTTACCACTACCAATATCGTATGTCTGTTTACTATTAGTTCCAACCAGGATGAAAAAGACTTGGTTTTCTGAGATATCTCCAAAACCCGGCCATAACAGGCACTCAACAAACACAAATAAAAACCCCAAACTGCCTCATCACAAATGGTAAATGCATTTGGAATTTGGTAGAATACTATAGAAAAGCAACTGAAAGGCAGTTTTTCCTTCTCTGTATCCCCTTGAAAGAACCTTCTTCTGCCTGAGCTTAAGAAGGAAGTTCAGTGGTTTTTCATAAACACTCCTAGTGCAGATCTGTAACAGCCACAGAAGAGTAAACTTACAGTCACCTTCAGAAAAGCACTTAGTAATATTTATTGAATGCCTACTATGTGCATTACAAAATGTGAACTAGAAACGAAAGACCTGGGCTTTTTTGGGGAAGGAGAAGTGATTTCCCAGCATCAAAAATGTTTAAAACTACAATATAAATGCCACTTATTTCTAGAATCCACTTCTCAAGTTCTCGATTGTAACTCAATATTGTCCCTGAATAGAACACTTCCTTCAACACACTGATCCATGTCTTCTCTTACCCTTGCCTGTGGGCCACAGTTGTGCCTAAATATCTTAACATCTTTGTCACTGGGGAGATTCATCTACAGGAAGTGCCCAATTAACATTTAGGACTAGTTAAACAAAAACAAAAATACACTCCAATACACTATAAAAGACAAACAAATTAATACCGGGGTACCCTGTAACAAGGTACCAAATTCACAGTTACTCAATCTCAGAATCAGAAAGAACATTAAAGGTGATCTAACCCAGAGGAGCGCAAATGTCAGGTTTCAATGAACTTTTTACTAGTCTGTGACAAAATGAGGACAATGTAGTAAGGTTTCATAAAATTAAATTTATTCAATTTAAGGACTATCCTTCAGTTAGAGATTATGTCCTTCCTTATATTTGAGGAAGGATATTCAAATGTTTTTTCTTTCATAAAATTATTGCAATTGATAATTATTGTTTTATAAATAACTCTTTTACTTATTAGCACAACAAAAAACTCGGCAATTCCATGTTAGACTTCAATTTTTTCTTTTTAATTTTACAGGTCAATGAAATCCAAAAATGTGAGAACCTCCGCTCTGATCCAACTAATCTGCTGCCCAAATCCCTTAGAGCACAGTCAACAAGTTGTCCGTCGTCCACCTATGCTTGAACACCCTCAGTGAGAAGAGTCTCCAGTGATGCGGAATCATCCACCGGAAAGACATGTGGTTGTGTCTGAGGCATGTTTGCTCAGTTTTGTGAAGGAAGAGCAAAAAAGCAAGGCTTGTGTAGCGTCAGAACACAAGGGCCAAGAAAATGGCTCACTGAGGAGGGGGAGGGCAAAGGGATGCACTCAGTCCTAGCCTCACAGTCTCCCTTCAGCGCAATTCTGAAAATCTTCAATGCAAACAACTATAAAACACTGCTGAAATCAGGGTGGATCGATATACATTTCCTTTTGTACATCTCAGTTTACTACCTGAAATTCCTTCACTAATCTATATCTGATTTTCAGTTGCACATCTGTCAGGTTTGATAGAAAGCAAATGTCACATGGTCTTCCTATCACCCAAACCCCAAAATGCAACACAATCTAAATGCCACCTGTACTCAAGGTTGCAAAAAACAGTAAGAAGAAATATAAAGTCCAATGACAACCAATATGAGAATCAAAAAGGATGAGAAGAGCTTGAAGGTAAGGAGGAGAAAAAGTACAAGAGAGCAAAACCCAATTTCAAGGAGCCCATCCTGAAGAGAATCGGGATCTTGAGCAGACACCTGCCATCCTCCTAAATGATGTGCTCTTGGGCCAGTGGGAGCAAGATGGGATTTGAGAACATGTAAACTTGGATGTTAAAAGAGAAGCACAAGCTGAAGCTCCATACATAGTGCCAGGCAGAGACAGACATTCCAATATTTGCAGACTGAATGAATTAATAAACAGACACTCTCACAAACAGAATCCAGGTCTCTGCTTCAATCACACCATCCAAGGCACTTTAAGTCCAAGTCAAACATATTTCTTTGCCTTAAAGCTCAGGCTAAACATCTAACCTTATGAAAATCTGAATCCTCCGAGTAACTTCCACTGGCCTCCTGTCCCAGCCCAGCTCTAGCAGTGAGGCCCAGTGAAGTCCCTTCCCAAAGACATTGCCTGCACTTCTCAAGTCTGGCACACACAATCCAGGGTGGAAGGAAGGAAGATCATGCAGGTGCAGGCAAACAGGCCAAGGGGTGGGAAGGAAATAAAACATTTCTGATCCACAGAAAGGCAAATAACACTACAAGTTCTAGAATAAGGGTTAATCCCAGATAGGCCAAACAAAAATAAAACCTAATTGTATTTATAATTAATTGGACAGAAACAATGAAAAAGTCTCAGCAACTTTAGCCACCCACGACTCCATGCTGGCATGCCAGGTTTTCCATTTTATCTCAGCCTCTCGTTGTTCCAGCACTACTGACAGAGTCTCAGTACCAAAGAACTGTGCTGCTCATCAAAATTATGATTGGTTGTGCTGCCCTAGATTCAGTTTATCAATATTTGCAAGCACACATGTATTTCCTTTTCTATTATTTATATTTAAATTATTTTCTATGTCTCTACTCCCTCCCTCCAGAGCCTGCTTTTCCACAACCCTTCTCTTCACCTGCATCCGAAGATTCCTCTTGCTCTTTCCTTTAATCCCTCTGCTCCCAAGGTAAAAAGGGGCTGCAGAGAACTGATATATAGGGGCGGGTTTACTACAGGTAACATACCTATGTGTCATATATTATGTACCATGTGTTGTCTACATACAGACAGCGCAACCTGCTCTGAGTGCTTCTGAGCTGAACAGACACTCATGTGCTCACCCTGCCCTCAACAATCCACCATCATGTTTCCTGGGGTTCAAGAGCCTCCCCCAACCTGCTCTGAGTGCTTCTGAGCTGGACAGACACTCATGTGCTCACCCTGCCCTCAACAATCCACCATCATGTTTCCTGGGGTTCAAGAGCCTCCCCCAACCTGCCGAAGAAGCAGACCAGATCACAGCCCTCAAAGGCACAGCAACAGAGAAGAGGCTGGGCCCTGGCTTCTGTCAGCGGGCAGGGTCAATTCAAGAGTCTTAGCATCTACTCTTTAGATCCCTGTGACCTGTTCCACTCAAGGTAAAAATTCCGAAATGCACTTACAGAAATTGTAGTTCCAGACTCCCATTAGCTCTCCTGAAAGGACTTATTATCGACACATTATTCAGCTCATGCCAAACACCCATATTCTGGCTAGAATCCTACCAAATAACCACAAGAGGCTGGTGCGATACAACTGTCATGGAGTGAAGCTAGCCAAATCTAACCAAAAAACCGATAACGCTCCATGAGTAAGCTCTCACCAAAACGCACCCCCGTTTTTCAGAACGAGCTTTGTCTGCGATGTGAAAAGTCAGATTCAAAGGGCTCTTGTTCCTTCCTGAACCAAAACTGAAATGTTCAAAACTCCTGGGGATTTACACAGGCCACTTTGACCGAGATGTTTTACAAACAAAAACAAAACCCCCAAAACCCTTGGGCTGAACAGTGCAGTAACAGCCTCCACATCACTTTCCAGCTGCTGTCATTTCTAGAAAGTCCTTCTGTTGCAGCTGGTCTTGAATGCACTCGCAGCCACAGGAGAAGCCACCTGTGCCTAGCAGGGCGGTCCACTACTCACGGCCCGGCGCCCAGGACACACCAGGTGCTCTCACCTCCCACGAGCATTCCCTGCAGTGCCAGGTAGGGAGGTCACATGCCCTGACCGGCCGCGGCTCGCGTGGAGGGATGTGAAATCTCCTCAGGTGTTAATTTTCTCAGAGATCCGGGACGCAAGCAACCTAGGGCCAATTCGTTCAGCCAGCCGCGCCTGGCACTTCCCAGTCTCGCTTCCCCACGAACTCCGCGCGTCCGGGCCCGGCGGGGTGGGCGGCCCGGGTCTCGGGCGGCGCAGCCCCGCACGGCCCGCATCACCCGCGGTCCTCCCGGGACCGAAAGACCCTTCCCGCACACCGTGGGCGGCGTGTTCGGCCGCCGCCCGGCCCGGAGGAGCCCCGGCCGCGTCCGCCTGGGGACTGCGGGCGCCGCGCCCCGTCACGCCCGCGCCCCCGCCCGCCCCCGGCCCGGCCCCGGCCCGGCCTCCGCAGCGGCGCGGCCGCGCTCACTCACGCGGGGGGCAGCGGCGGCGTCTCCATGGTGGCTCCTCGCGGGCGTCAGAACGCAGGCACCGAGCGGCGCCGCCAGCACCATTCCAGCCGCGGACGCCGGCACCGCCCGCCCGCCCAGCCGCGTCCCATCCGCCCGGCGCGGGCGCAGCCTCGCCTCACCGCGCGCCCCCACCTGCGGCGGCCCCCGCGGCCATGGCCCGCCGGCGGGCGCGCTCCGAGTGCCTGCGGCTCCCGCGCTCGCCGGGTGCGGGCGGCGCGGCGCGGCTCGGCCCCTTCCGGGTTCGCCCGGCGGCGCCGACGCGGTGACGGGCGCGCTGCGGCCTCCCGCGGCCGGGACCCTCCCTCGGCGCCTCCCCTTCCTCCCGCCGCCGCCGCCGCGCCCGCTGGGGGCGGACGCGGGCCGGAGCGGCGCGGGCGCGGGCGCGGGACCGGAGCGGGCCGGGCGGCCGGAGGAGGACAGGAGCGGGCGGCGCCGCCCACGCCGGCTGCGCGGGTCACCGGGACGCGGACCCCAGGGCGTCCCCGAGCAGGAAAGCGCGGCGTTGGCGCCCGCGTCCGTCCCCCGCGCCGCCGCACGGCGTGTGCGCGCGGCTCCCTCGTGACGCGGGCTGTGCCGGGAGACGGCGGGCGGGCGGGCGTCGCCGCCCAGCTCCCGCCAGCCGACGGAGCTGAGGGAGAGGAAGCGAGGGCGCCGGGCCTCCCTCCCCGCCGCCGTGCGCGGCGCCCGGCCGGCCCTGCCGCGGGCTCGGCGGCACGACGGCGCCTGTGAGGAGAAAACGCGGCGGCCCGGAGCGCCCCGGAGCCGCGTGAGCCCGAGCGGCGCCCGGCACGACCCGCCGGCCCGCCGAGGGGCGCGGGGTGGGCGTTCTCCTGTCCGCCCGGCTGAGCGCGGCGCCCGGGACTCGTCGGAAATGCACGTGCTTGGGTCCCGCACCAGCCCGCCGACCCCCGACTCGGGGTGAGGCCCAGCAGTCCGCCTCGCCGGGCCCTCCGGACGGCGCCGGCGCCTGCGAGGGCCTGAGACGCTCCGTCGGAGCTCGGCGAGGCGGAGTGGGGTTGGGGTGAGGGTCAGACGGAGCCGGGGGTGGGGGTGGGGTTAGACGGTGGCAGAGTTGGGGTTAGGGTCAGACGGTGTGGGGTTGGGGTCAGATGGCTGCGGGTGTGGGGTTGGGGTTAGGGTTAGATGGCTGCGGGTGCGGGGTTGGGGTTAGGGTCAGATGGCTGCGGGTGTGGGGTTGGGGTTAGGGTCAGATGGCTGCGGGTGTGCGGTTAGGGTTAGACGGTGTGGGGTTGGGGTCAGATAGCTGCGGGTGTGGGGTTGGGGTTAGGGTTAGATGGCTGCGGGTGTGGGGTTGGGGTTAGGGT
>VSMD01001705.1:0-24197 GCA_008750895.1 Mirza zaza | reverse complement strand
CTGCGGGTGTGGGGTTGGGGTTAGGGTCAGATGGCTGCGGGTGTGGGGTTGGGGTTAGGGTCAGATGGCTGCGGGTGTGCGGTTAGGGTTAGACGGTGTGGGGTTGGGGTCAGATAGCTGCGGGTGTGGGGTTAGGGTCAGATAGCTGCGGGTGTGGGGTTGGGGTTAGGGTTAGATGGCTGCGGGTGTGGGGTTGGGGTTAGGGTCAGACAGTGGCGGATGCGGGGGAGTTGTCCCATATCACGTGGACTTTTTAAGGCCACAATGAAGGATTTGGCTTTTGCTGAGAGGAGAGGCCATTGGAAAGTGGTGAGCAGCTGGAACAGATCACTACAAGGATGACTTCTATGGGATTTGTTTTACAATACTCCACAAAAAAAGGGAGGGGGTGAATAAATGAAAGAAGATCGGCAACATGTTAAATTTGTGAGGCTAATTGATGGGCGCATGGGTTGGTCATCACTTAGGTGTATTTATGTGTATGTTTTAAAAGTTCATAATAAGGCCGGGCTCAGCGGCTCATGCCTGTAATCCTAGCTCTCTGGGAGGCCGAGGCTGGTGGATCCTTTGATCTCAGGAGTTCAAAACCAACCTGAGCAAGAGCGAGACCCCGTCTCTACCATAAATAGAAAGAAATTAATTGGCCAACTAATATATATATAGAAAAAAATTAGCCGGGCATGGTGATGCATGCCTGTAGTCCCAGCTACTCGGGTGGCTGAGGTAGGAGGATTGCTTGAGCCCAGGAGTTTGAGGTTGCTGTGAGCTAGGCTGACACCACGGCACTCTAGCCTGGGCAACAGAGTGAGACTCTGTCTCAAAAAAATAAACTAAAAGTTCATAATAAAAAGTTATTTTTTTTTAAAAGATGACAGGTTTCTATAAGGGCAGCATACTTAGAGACACAAGAGAGCAAGCTGGGGGATTAGCCTCGCTGCAGTGAAAAATGAGGATGGGCTGGATTAGAGTCAGTGACTGACAGAAATGGTAAGATTCCACATCTGTGTAGAAGATAAAGCACACAGGAATTGCTGGCAGATTAGAGTGTAAGACAAAGGGTGGAGTCCAAATTGATCCTAAGGGTTTCCTGTCTGAGCTCTAGGGAGGATGGAGTTGCCCTTTACTGAAATTTGGGAGGGGGGTAGTATTTGTAAATCCTAATCTAAATGTGGTAAGTTTGAGATGTCAGCTGAACATCCATGTAAAGAAAGGTATGGACAATTAGATGTATATGTCTGCGTTGGACATAAAGTTGGACGTTGTCAGTATACAGATGGTTTGTGAAGTCATGGCACTGGTTGAGGTCAACTAGGTGATGTAGCTAGGGAAAAGAAGAGAACCAGTAACTGAGCGCTGGGCACTCCAACATCAGGAAAACAAGATGAGAAGGACTTGACAAAGGAGATGGGAAGGGAACAGCCAGTAAGGTAGAAAGAGGTCCCAGGGAGGTGTCTTGGTAGCCTGGTGAAGTGTTCAGGAAACAGCAAATACTTAGTGTGCCTGAACACAAGCTAACTTCTCTACGTGCTGGTGGTGTTATTGATCTACTATGCATAGGGCATACATGATGAGTTATTTCTCTAGTATTAGTGATGGTTTTGTTCAGAACCGTAATAAAACATCCTACTTTATAAGGTTCTTATAAGAATTAAATGAAATAATCTATATAAAGTATATAGCAAATAAATGTATACTGGAAGCACTTAATAAATGTTAATTGCTGTTATTATTTCTACACATTTCTGTGGCCCTGAGTTATACCTGACTCAGCTAGGAACTGGATTGAGTACCAAAGCCAGGAGGTACACTCTTAACTTAGATGCAACCAAACCTTTGGCCTGACTTCCTTCTCCATGCAAGCTGAATGAACAGGGCTGGATAATGCGCTATTCCAGGAGCTCTTATCGAAAAAACTTTTCTATCGTATCTTCCCACCCAAAATAGCGTTGTGTGTACAAGTAGATACTAGAAGATGTGTCCATCTGACAAGTAGGCACATACTTTGAAGCCATAGCCCCTTTCAATCCTCCTCTGGGTTGGTTGTGTCTGTCAGATTCTCCACTTCTTAAGGGGTCCACCTCATCTAGCATGCTGGACATCCACCCAAACCTCTTCTGTCACCACCACCTCCGTCTGTGGGCTTCACAAATCGACTGAGAAAGTACTTCCTCACCCACACTCAGTTCAACCTTGCTTACAGGTAACTGTCAGACCACAAGCTCCAATGTCCCAGTGTGGTGGCACCAAGCAGATTTGAAGACAGTCTGCATTCCTGGCACAGCTCTGCTCTGGACCCCATTTTTTGCAGAGAGGAGGAAGAGTGGAACCCACAACTCAGGCCCTGAAATCTAGACTAGGCCAGGATTTAATCAAGTGTCTCGTCTAAGGCTCTTGAAACAATTTGAAAATATCAATCCACACTGAGCCTTTGTTGTTTTCTGAAAAGAGTGACAGAACTGTTGGCTTTCAGACATAAGCACACCTGTCTAAGATCAGTAGCAATTTACAAGGCCAGAGTTTCCATTTTCGTCTTTACATAAGCTCACAAAACTCAGCCAGATGCAGTGTGTACACTTAATCCCATCTCATCATTCACAAGAAAAAGGAAATAAAAATGCTTAACAAGGTGGACACAAACCCAACACTACAGCACTTCTTCCTTTGTCAGTTTCACCACCTCCTCTGGTGAGTGAAACGAGGATTAGGAGCCAAGGCCACCAAGGACTTCTCTCTTCCATTTCCTTGGCGTAAGAGCCAGCTGGGAGTGCAGAGGCATTGACCCCTCCTGCTTGGATCATTAGCTCCACTCACCTCTCAACCATTCTTTAGATAAGCCCTTCCTATGCCGGGCAGAGGGACGAGGTTTCACAAACGTCCATCCATTTGTTACACTGTTGTTATACTGTTGAAATGGAACAAATCCTTAACCATATCAGTCATCATAATACAAAGCTAATGTAAGTGACCATAATATGTCGCTTGTAAAGAAGATGGAAACATGCAGACGAACAAGATTGGGACAGCAGCTATTGGCAGAAATCACTTGATTGAGTGAAATCAGAGCTCGTGATGGAGCTAATGACATGACATGGCAAACTCAAACCTATATGACAAGAATCTGTGACTTGCTCCTGTAAAGAAAAGACTTAAGACCCCGTGCGGTGGCTCACACCTGTGATCCCAGCACTCTGGGAGGCCGAGGCAGGAGGATTGCTTGAGGTCAGGAGTTTGAGGCCAGCCTGAGCAAAGGCGAGACCCCGTCTCTGATGGTGCATGCCTGTAGTTCCAGCACCTCGGGGGGCTGAGGCAGGGGGAGTTGGAGGCTTCAGTGAGCTATGATGATACCACCACACTCTAGCTGGGGTAACAGAGGAAGACTTTGTCTCAAAAAAAACAAAAAAAATTATCAAAGAATGTAAGACTGTTAGATCCTGTGTTTGTAATCCCTTCCAGTATAAAAATGGCAAGTATGAAAAGAATCACTCCCTCAAACATGGGTACTGAAAAAGATGGAGACCTTCTAAAAAGTCTTATTATCTACCCTAATGAGTTAGCCTAAAATGCATTACTTAAATTGCCTTTCTAATTTTAAGTAGGGATTTTGCTTTTATTATTTTGATTTAGAACCAGCTTAGTATGCATGATACATTAGGAAGCATTTCAAAATATGTCTGCGAGACTGTGGTATTTAGCAAATGGACTTGTCAGTACAGGAAGGTCTTTATCGCAAGCTTGTGGTGTGGACGGGGGTGGTGTGAGAGCCTGCTGCTCCAGACCAGTGGGGAAGCTTTAACTGAAGGAATCCGCTGTTTCTGTGAGTCCAATTTGCTCTTCCAATTCTTGCCTCCTTGTCTTTGTGGTCTTTGAGATCCCAACTTTATCTACAGCACAGCACACCTGCCTATCATCCTGTATCCAAGGTTCCTAGAGAAATGAATGCAAATTGTTTGCTGCAAAGTTTAATTGAAAATCTGTTGAAATTGGTACAGGAAGTATCCAAATATAGGTTTCACACTAATGTATGCAGTTTCTTTTAAGCTGTTTTTTTTTTAAGAAAAGGAAATTTACTCAATCTATTTTTACTTGTGTATAGCTATATGGTATCTATTTATATAGTCTGGTGATGTAATACTTCATTATAGAATTATCCAGGGCTAAACATCTTTCTACACAGTCAGCAATGCTGGGGGGAAGAAAAAGCAAGTAAAAATTCTTAATAAATTATGCAAAGCTTCATTAGCTTGTTGTCATCTCGGATTATGCACACGCACATACACAAAAACTTCTACCCACAGCTCCTGCTTGTCCGTCATGGCTGGTTGTTAATAGCATGGGCCCTGAGCAAAATAAGTTTGTTTTGGCATTCTCATTTTCCCCATTCTGTTCTCTTTTTTCCTGGTGGCATCAGTACATCTCTCACCTCTACACCTCAACATCGGCAGGTCTCTTGTGTCCTCTTTCCATCCTAATCGAACTTAGAGATGATCTGATAGCAGTTAATAGAATGATTAGTGGATTGCACTTCAGTGCAAATGGCTTTTAGACATGGATAACTTCATACTGATATTATTTGAGCTAAATAAGATCTCCATACCGTATCCTACTTACTCCTTCTTTCTAGAATGCATTCCAAATGCCCTCTGTATTATTTTAATCACAAAGTTGTTGACAACAAACAGTGATGTTGAAACGTGCCCTTTTTGTTAATACAGGTATAACTGCATAACACCGTATAAGGAATGCTTTCCTCTGATAAGGTGCACTGCTGAGTAGAGGAGATAAAAAATATTCTTCCTAAACTCTACACCTTTTAAGACCAAACCTCTGGGAGTTTGTATTACTTGCTCAAATTGTTCACATGGTAATGTAAAAAGATAAGTCTTGAATTTCCACGTAAATCCTAAAATTTGAGCTCAGCCCAAGTCTTGAAATTATTTTTGCAAGTGAGGATCCTTTGCCAAGAAATCCTTTCTAGTTCTTAATCTGGTACTAGTCCGCTTCTGGATACTGAGCCACGTGTTCAACGCAGGATGTAAGCGGTTAGTCAATTCCTGAGGCGCCCATATTTCTTCATTTTCCTTGTTAAGATCTTGGTAATAATCCAACCCAAGAAATAGAATTAAATCCAGGCTGCATATGTATGAGAACTATTCTTCATTGAACTAAAAATGAACCTGAGCTGCCATTTTGAAATCTTTGTTAAAAGCCAACTAAAATTAAATCGTGAGAAAAATATTCCAAGTCATATTTTCAGAGGCAAACCAATTCAAGCCTATCTCAGCTGTGTTATGCTTAGATGGACGTGCCAACTTTTTCCAATGCCAGGTAGCGAACACACTGACCACCCTACTGTAGATCGCGGCTACCACTCCCTGGCATATGCCCTACGTTTCCTAAGCTCCTTTTCTGATTTATTTTTCCACAAAGCACTTATCACAATTTGCCAAACTCTATGTCTTGCTTCTTTCTTTTATTTTTAGTCTGTCCTCTCCTTTGGAAGGTAAAGTTCATGATGGCATGGATTATAGTCTGGCTGGTCACACTGCCATATCCCCACGGCCTAGCAAAATGCCGGGCACATATTTTCATTCAACAAACACTGTTCCATGAAGGTTACATCTACGTATTAATTTTTCTTTTTTTAACTTTTGGAAGCATATAAGCAATGCCCCCCAGAAATAGGAAAGGCACAAAGAGTCTTTTATTTCAGTCAATCATCCAACATTTACTTATCCAACTGTCTTTTTCTTTGTTTGTGTTTTTGAGTCAGCCCCTGTCGCCTGGGGCTGGAGTGCAGTGTTGTCATCACAGCTCACTGAAACCTCCAATTCATGGGCTCAAGCGATCCTCCTGCCTCAGCCTCCCGAGTTTATAGCTGGGACTCCAAGCTGAATGCCTTCTTTGATGAATGTGCTGTGTATGGGTGAGTCAGTTGTGGAGGGAATGATATAAAGCTTATGGCAAGGATCCTACCTCTAAGAAATTTGTAATAAACTTCAGACACAAAAATAGATCCAACATATTAAATAAAACTAAACAAAAATACCAGACAACAAAGTCTTCTCAAACATGATAAATATTGACTTGAGGCCGGGCACAGTGGCTCACGCCTATAATCCTAGCACTCTGGGAGGCCGAGGCGGGCGGATTGCTCGAGATCAGGAGTTCGAAACCAACCTGAGCAAGAGTGAGACCCCATCTCTAATATAAATAGAAAAAAATTAATTGGCCAACTAATACATATAGAAAAAAATAGCCGGGCGTGGTGGCGCATGCCTGTAGTCCCAGCTACTCGGGAGGCTGAGGCAGCAGATTGATTGAGCCCAGGAGTCTGAGGTTGCTGTGAGCGAGGCTAACGCCTGGGCAACTAAGAGAAACTCTGTCTCAAAAATAAATAAATAAATATTGACTTGAGCACTTAAGAAAGAGAAAAGCACATAGTGGGAAAAAGAGAATATGTTCAGTGGATAGTAAAGAGAGATTTTAGACAAATGATTCTAAGAATGAAATATTAAGAAATAAAGCAGGTGGCTCATGCCTGTAATCCTAGCACTCTGGGAGGCCGAGGCGGGCAGATCGCTCAAGGTCAGGAGTTCAAGACCAGCCTGAGCAAGAGCGAGACCCCCCCCCCATCTCTACTAAAAATAGAAAGGAATTAGTTGGCCAACTAAAAATATATGGAAAAAAACATTAATGCCAGATCGGTGGGACTGGAAGCAGGAAGATCAGTTGGGGAGCTGTTACAAGAGTTTGTTTCGATGCTCGAAGTAGAGTCGTGTGGTATAAACGAGAAGAAAAGGCCGAGTGGCAAAGGTGGGTAAGCATGACTCAGCAACTAACTTGATACGGAGACAAGGAAGATGCAGCAGCCTGAAAATGTGACAGAGTAGATCAAAATAAGAAAGTCGCATGGGACAGACGATGATGTGCGTGGTTTTAGGACCCAGAGTTTGCTGTACTAGCAAGATATCCCAGTAAAATCTCCAACAGGAGGCCATCCATAGGTGGAGACAAGGGCGCCAGGTGCAAAGACAGAGTAGCTCTCAGGCCGTCATTGCCCCCCAAGGAAACTGGTGTGGTTTGTTTTTTTTTGTTTTTTTTTTTTTGAGACAGAGTCTTGCTTTGTTGCCCAGGCTAGAGTGAGTGCCATGGCGTCAGCCTAGCTCACAGCAACCTCAAACTCCTGGGCTCAAGCAATCCTGCTGCTGCCTCAGCCTCCCGAGTAGCTGGGACTACAGGCACGCACCACCATGCCCGGCTAATTTTTTCTATATATATTAGTTGGCCAATTAATTTCTTTCTATTTATAGTAGAGATGGGGTCTCGCTCTTGCTCAGGCTGGTTTTGAACTCCTGACCTGGAGCAATCCGCCCACCTCGGACTCCCAGAGTGCTAAGATTACAGGCGCGAGCCACCACGCCCGGGCTAGAAACTGGCATTGCAACAACTTTCTGCATGAACTAGCGACAAAAGCCCTCTGCCCGTTCTTCTCCACAGTGCTGTCTGCATAGGTTGGCATCCCAGCGTTCCTCTCTTGATTGCTAATTTTTAAAATTAGGCAAATAATACATGAATACATTCTTACAGTAAAAATTCAAACCATAGGCCAGGCACAGTGGCTCACGCCTGTAATCCTAGCACTCTGGGTGGCCGAGGTGGGAGGATCACTCAAGGTCAGGAGTTCGAGAGCAGCCTGAGCAAGAGCGAGACTCCGTGTTTACTAAAAATAGAAAGAAGTTATCTGGACAACTAAAAATACATATATAGAAAAAATTAGCTGGGCATGCTGGCACATGCCTGTAGTCCCAGCTACTTGGGAGGCTGAGGCAGGAGGATCACTTGAGCCCAGGAATTTGAGGTTGCTGTGAGCTAGGCTGACGCCACGGCACTCTAGCCCAGGCAACAGAGTGAGACTCTGTCTTAAAAAAAATAATAATTCAAACCATAAAGGGAAAGTTCCCATTGACCTCTCCCCCAGTCCGGTCACCAGAGGTGACACGTGTCAACTGCTTTTCCGTGTGCTGCACGCATACGCAGCACACGTAGAAATAGGTGCGTTTGCATTAGTCTGTTTTACCTAAGTAACCATCCGGAGGTCCCTGCAGCTGCTGAGGAAGACATAGCCCATTTGTGTGTCGCCGCAAGGAACCCAGGCAGGGAGCTCAGCTGCCAGGCGCCAGGACATGCAGGAATTAGACCGACACAAACTTCAGGGAAGACTGAAAGTTAGAAGTTGACTGATGCGTTAGGTTCGACACTCCCCTGGCAATCTTGTTTTAACTCCAGTCCTTAGGGAGCAAGATTCAAAGCCATCACGTCTCCAGCAAAGATTCGTTTTTTTAAAACTTGGATTTTACATTCCCAGAAATTCTTAGTATTTCTAGATTCTGTATTTCTATTTTTTCATGGCTTTTGTTCCAGTCCTTACCTTTTCTCTCCAGGATTGTTCACTCCAGTTACCTCATCTAAAAAGACCTGGAATAAGAAGTAATGGTGGGTGTCCGTTCTACTTTGATCAAAAGCTGTAGAAATTTTATTCTGTTGTGTTTAGTGCCTGGTTAAAACTTCCTAAAGCCATAGTAATTACATGCCTACTTATAATAATGATTTACTTCAAATCATGCTTAAATATTGCAGCAACATGCATTTTATTTAGCACAATCCATTTTTAAAGTTCTAACTCTGGGAAACTATGTGTGTTCATAATTATAGTTTATTTGAATGCGTAGTATTTTTGGAACAGTGAAGTACCATACTTTGAGGGGGCGGAATGAAAATAATTTATGTATTTTTAAATGAACTAAAGTTTTCTTAATGTTCAGTATGTAGGATAATTTTAAAATTCATTGGTTCTGTTTTATATCATAAGCTATGAATAAAAGTATCTTTATACAATGGAATCTCACTATCGTGGTTTTCAGAATCCATGTCATGTGACCACCACTAACAACTCTGATAACTGGTGATCAAACCTTCTTTCAGAGGTTTTTCTCTTATAGTGAACGCCGTACCAAATAACTATTGCAAGTAAGTGGAGGCATCGTTCATCAGCTCAGCTGAGAATAATTTATATTCCATTAATAACTAATTGTAATCACATTCTCAGAAAAGTATGGCTGAAGCCACTTTGAAAACTCATCCAATCCGTTTGCCTAATTTCAGATGAGACTATAACCGATTTTAAAGGCATTCAGGGGACTACTCCGGGGCTTTTTCCAGTAACTCATTCCACAATTCCACAGTCCTTTTCAAGACTCGGCATCTAGCAGTGTGCTTTCTGTGGAGGCAGATTCAAAATAGATCCTGCCAAGGTTCAGCCTGCCCACCCCAAGGAAATTTTAGAAAAACACATACTAAAATTATAGAGGAATATGATTCATGAGTGGAAAGATGACTTGGGGGGGGGGTTTATCCCAGAAACACGTTCTGGAAGAGGAATAATTTGATCTGGACTTCGGTGGACAGGTAGGACTGAGATAGCAGAGAAGGGAAGGGAGGAGCTGCCCGGGTGTAGAAGGAACACAAGGAATTAATTCCCAGCAGGAATTGAGGTCTGCCCCCGCCGGAAGTGCAGAGTGGCTGTGAGCATGAAGAGGAAAGACAAGACATCTTCCCAGGGGCCCCTCTAAGCTTGGGTGAGGGGTAGTTTGAAAATGATCTGTTAATTATAGGCTGGGCGTGGTGGCTCACGCCTATAATCCCAGCACTGGGGAAGCCAAGACAGGAAGATTGCCTGAGGCCAGGTTCGAGACCTGCCTGGGCAACATAGCAAGACTCTGTCTCTACAAAAAATAGAAAAATTAGCTAGATGTGATAGCTACTGGGAAGGCTGACATAGGAGGATAGCTTGAGCCTCAAGAGTGTGAGGCTGCAGTGAGCTGTGATGATGCCACTGCACTCCAGCCCATGCAACAGAGACCCTGTCTCTAAAAAAAGAAGGAAAGAAAGAAAATGTTCTAGTAAGCTATAAAACACTGAGCCTTCTTAACAAGGGAGTAAAACCCTCAAGCATGGGCCAGGCGCAGTGGCTCTCGCCTATAATCCTAGCACTCTGGGAGGCCGAGGCAGGTGGATTGCTCGAGGTCAGGAGTTCGAGACCAGCCTGAGCAAGAGTGAGACCCTGTCTCTACTATAAATAGAAAGAAATTAATTGGCTAATTAAAAATCTCTATTAAAAAAATTAGCTGGGCATGGTGGCACATGCCTGTAGTCCCAGCTACTTGAGAGGCTGAGGCAGGAGGATCGCTTGAGCCCAGGAATTTGAGGTTGCTATGAGCTAAGCTAACGCCACGGCACTCTAGCCCAGGCAACGGAAGTGAGACTCTGTCTCAAAAAAAAAAAAAAAAAAAAAAGATATATTGTTGGAAGAGAAAAGCAAGTTACAAAATACTGTTTATAGTTTGATCCTACATATGTAAAAGAAACAATAATTATTACCTGAGAGTCATGGCCTGTTCAGCATTTCATCTTAGGTTAGGAAAAGATCACACCAATGAACGCATGTGCAAAGGGACAATGGAAGACAGAAATTGCATTTTCCACGTAATCAAAATGTGTCATATTTGTTCAACTTACCAATTACACACAGAGATGCACATACACACCCTTTTTTTTTTCCTTTTGCATACATAGGATGCCTCTGCAACACTCTTTAGACAGGATGCTAATGAGGAAATCTGAATGCTAGAACTGCCTCTACACTTTGAATCAGTAAATTAACCACTCCAATTTTTCATTACCTTGTGTGAAAAATGGAGCTAATAACACTCGGCCTACCTACATCTTAGATTTATTGTGAACATCAAATTACATCACAGGAGCAGAATTATTTGGCAGAGTTAAGAAGTGTTCTAGTAGTGTCATCAAATATAACCCAAGAGACTAGGGATCCCAAAATCAAATGCCTACAGGAGGCCAGGACAGTAACTAATAACTAGATCAGGCCAGGGATAAGATGATGAATACTGACTGACAACTGACCTTAACATTGGGAGCAATACAGTGTCAGTGCATGTCGTGAGCTAGAAATGAAGCCTTCTTGGCCAGGCGTGGTGGCTCACGCCTGTAACCTAGCACTCTGGGAGGCCAAGGCGGGCAGATTGCTCGAGGTCAGGAGTTCAAAACCAGCCTGAGCAAGAGCGAGACCCCATCTCTACTATAAATAGAAAGAAATTAATTGGCCAACTAATATATATAGAAAAAATTAGCTGGGCATGGAAGCGCATGCCTGTAGTCCCAGCTACTTGGGAGGCTGAGGCAGTAGGATTGCTTGAGCCCAGGAGTGTGAGGTTGCTGTGAGCTAGGCTGACGCCACGGCACTCACTCTAGCCTGGGCAACAAAGGGAGACTATGTCTCAAAAAAAAAAAAAAAAAGAAAAGAAAAGAAATGAAGCCTTGCTGGCCAGTTAGAGCAGCCACTTGTGCCATGCAGAAATATAAGCCATGTTGCTGCATCTTTTGATATTTCAAGGGAAGCCAGAAATTCTGATTATTATGTAAAATATTCTAATCTTTCCATGTTGACAACTGATTTAAATAGCAAATACTGCACTTGCCAACAATGCACTAGTAATGAATAAAGGCTAGATCCAGTCCCCAGCCATCACTTCATAATTCTACACTTAGACTATAAGACCTTGACTTTTTTTTTTTTTTTTTTTTTTGAGACAGAGTCTCACTGTGTTGCCCAGGCTAGAGTGAGTGCCATGGCGTCAGCCTAGCTCACAGCAACCTCAAACTCCTGGGCTCAAGCAATCCTGCTGCCTCAGCCTCCCAAGCAACTGGGACTACAGGCATGTGCCACCATGCTCGGCTAATTATTTTTTCTATATATATTAGTTGGCCAATTAATTTCTTTCCATTTATAGTAGAGATGGGGTCTCGCTCTTGCTCAGGCTGGTCTCGAACTCCTGAGCTCAAATGATCCGCCCACCTTGGCCTCCCAGAGAGCTAGGATTACAGGCGTGAGCCACCGCGCCTGGCCAAGACCTTGACTTTTATCTCTGCTGTCTCAGTGCTTTATACAATGTCTGATATATTTGGTGCTTAATAAATGCTTGTGAAATGGATGCTGCTAAGTTGAAAGATTGTTTCTGCAGGTGAAGATATCAAACAGCTCAACGCTGCCTTTTGTGTGTTCTTTATATATGTAAATTAATTCAATGCATCCTCCTTTTGTTTTTCTCACTGGGTCAAAGTAGAATCTGAAGAAAGAAGTTGAAGAGGCTGAGTGAGGTGGCTCACGCCTATAATCCTAGCACTCTGGGAGGCCGAGGCGGCGGATTGCTCAAGATCAGGAGTTCAAAACCAGCCTGAGCAAGACGAGACCCTGTCTCTACTATAAATAGAAAGAAATTAATTGGCCAACTAATATATATAGAAAAAAAATTAGCCAGGCATGGTGGCACATGCCTGTAGTCCCAGCTACTCGGGAGGCTGAGGCAGGAGGATTGCTTGAGCCCAGGAGTTTGAGGTTGCTGTGAGCTAGGCTGACGCCACGGCACTCACTCTAGCCTGGGCGGCAAAGCGAGACTCTGTCTCAAAAAAAAGAAAAGAAGTAGAAGAAAGTTAAAGGAATAGATGCAAAATAGGAGACTAGGTGTTGGACAGGTGGGAGGGGGGAGGAGGGGATGGGTGTATACAAACACAATGAGTGAGATGTGCAACGTTTGGGGGAAGGTCACGCTTGAGGCTCTGACTCGAGGGGGGAGGGGGGCACGGGCAATATATGTAACCTTAACACTTGTACCCCCATAATATGCTAAAAAAGAAAAAAAATAGGAGACCAACGTGAGCAAAAAGATAAACACATTAAATCAATAAAACCATAAGATATTCAGTTATGTCTGGTGCTCTATGAAATTCGTGTAATGAGGTTAACTGGTCTGATTGAGGTGGATGAACTGGCTAACTGAAGTCTGTGAGAAGGCGCCTAGTCAGGGGAGGCGGGTGTCTCTTGTGGGCACAGCTGGTGGTCAGAGAGGATTTCCGGGGGATGTGATGCTGCTATTCGATTCAACAAACTTCTATGGAACGTTTGGGATATCAGCCAATAAAACAAAGATCGCCCAGAGCTCGTGGAACTTGCATTTCAGTGGAGGAGCCCGACGAGAGACACACTAAACTAGAACGCTGTACGGTGTGTTAGAAGATGTGGTGGTCAGTTTCACGCGCCAGCTGTCTGGGCTGCAGTCCCGGAGATTTGGTCGAACGCTCGTGTGGGTGTAGCCGTGGAGGTCGTCCCAGGCGACCTGGGCCTGATGCAGTCAGGAGAAGGACCTTACACGTGGAACCGGGGCTGCCCAAAGAACAAGTGGTTCTGCCCTCGGACTGCAGCGTCTGCTCGTGCCTGGGGGTTCCAGGCTGCTCTTCCTGGCAGCCTGCCCTGCAGATCCTGGCAGATTTATACATAGAGAGAGAGAGAGAGAGAGAGAGAGACTGTGTTTCCCCGAAAATAAGACCTACCCATAAAATAAGCCCTAGCAGGATTTCTGAGCATTTGTGCAATAGAAGCCCCACCCCGAAAATAAGCCCTAGTGGCGGGCGTGGCTACGCAGCACATCTGGACAACCCGTGCATGTTGTCGCAGAGCGGGAAAGAAGACGAGCAGCCCTTCTCATCCGCCCGGTGAGGGCTCTATTGCTTGACATGAGAGATCGGAGCCAATGGTTCTAAAGGAAACAGAGTCGCAAGACATTCAGGATGGGATTCGGGGTTTGGAGAGTGATGATGATGTTCCAGAAGAAGACGACTTAACTCTATTTGAATCAATGTAGATCGTTGTACCGTACTTAAAAAAAATAACACATCCTCTGAAAATAAGCCCGAGGGTGTCTTCCTAAGGAAAAATAAATATAAGACCCTGTCTCATTTTTGGGGAAACACGGTAGGTGAGGATTGGCAACGGAGGGCTCAGACCTTGCAGGACTGTGAACTATCGTAAGGACCTTCGATTTCACGCTGGGTGAACAGAGAACCATTGCAGAGTTGTGGTTCTCTGCATGGTGACACGATTGGACTTTTGTTTTTAAGGGATTGTTTCCATTTTAAAAACACTGCTGTGTTGAGAACGAATTATGGGGTGGGGATGGAGGGATGTAAGGGCAAAAGCAGGGAAATCTGATGAAGTATCACGATAACCCAGGCTCCAGGTAAGGTGATGTCTGATCCAAGTCTGGAACACGGAGCTGGCGTTCAGGTGGCACACACCTGGCTGGTTGTGCCCAGTTGCTAACATCTCAGACACCCCTTCTTGAGGGACGGTGGGGGGCAGGCAGTCAGCGAAAGCAGCCAGGAAGGTTTTCATCATGTGCAGAGGCGCAGAAGCCTGAGAAGCCTCACCCCATTCAGGAGTTTCCACGACAACCATGTCTTGAGCTAATGCTAAATACTGTTGTAACAGACGACTACCGACATGCCCTGTTCCACACGCTTTCCTGAATACTTTCCACGTACAGCACAAAAACTCAGCTGCCGTGTACAGGTAATCGACCACAACTAGTTACAGATTCCTTTTTTCTTTCTCCGCTCCCACCGCTTCACTTGACTAGCCTTTAAAATTAATTAATTAATGATTTATTTAAAACCCTATTGTACTACTCGGGAGGCTGAGGCAGGAGGATTGCTTAAGCCCAGGAGTGTGAGGTTGCTGTGAGCGAGGCTGACGCCACGGCACTCACTCTAGCCTGGGCAACAAAGCAAGACTCTGTCTCAAAAAAAAAAAAAGTATTGTATTTGTATCGGTCAGCCGTTGCTGCGTAACAAATCATGCCAAAACGTAATGAATCTGTCTCCACTTATTTACTCGAGATTCTGTGAGTTGGCAGTTCATATATTGTGAGCTGGAATCACTTGTGAGTTTGCTAACTGGGCCCATTAGCTGGGCGTGGCTGGTTCCAGATACCCGTTCACAAGGCTAGCGTTGACTCGAGCGGTGGGGTCAACTGAGACGGGTGTTTCCCAGAATCCAGCAGGCTAACCCAGGCCTCTCCAGGGCGTGGCCGGGTTCCAGAAAGCAGCAAGCAAGTGTGTGCACAACTCAGCGAAGGTGCGGGCACCTATCTCACCACTCTGCTCGTGCTGTGGACCAAGAAGGCCACTCAGCCACGCCCCAGATCAGTATTTTTGAGGACTTCAGTGGAGCATGCCTTCAGGAAGGCGTGACGCGTTGTGTCTGCCATGATTGTAGCAGCCCAGCACGATCATTACAAACCCTGTGAAGGCAGGTATCGCGAATGTCCCCATCTTTATTTTCTATAATATTTTTTGTTTTTTGGGATTTTTTTGAGACAGAGTCTCCCTCTGTTGCCCGGGCTAGAGTGCCATGGCGTCAGCCTAGCTCACAGCAACCTCCAACTCCTGGGCTCAGGCAATCCTCCTGCCTCAGCCTCTCAAGTAGCCGGGACTACAGTCATGTACCACCACACCTGGCTAATATTTTTAATATATTTTTAGTTGTCCAGCTAATTTCTTTCTAATTTTGGTAGAGATGGGGTCTCGGTCTTGCTCAGGCTGGTTTTGAACTCTTGACCTTGAGCGATCCACCCACCTCGACTTCCCAGGGTGCCAGGATTACAGGTGTGAGCCACCGCGCCCAGCCTGCCCCCAGGTTTAGATGAGGAAGCTGAAGCCTCAGAAGGTGTTAGGTAACCAGTAACCAGTAGCCAAGATTTAGACCCAGACACCCTTCTGCAGAGACTGGCTCGTCACCACTGTCCGTACCTGAGGGAGAGGCGGGAGGTGAGAGCAGGAGGGCAGGGGCAGAGCGTGCTGGACAGGTCCCCCCTCGGGGGGCGGCAACTGTGGGTGGAGGCCCCGTGGGTTAGGACTCCTGGAGAAAGAAAAAAAGAAACGCTTCGGCCAGAAAGTGGAGTCGGATTCCCAGGCTGGGAGAAGCAGCAGCCTGCGTCAAACCCAGAGGGCAGGAGGAGGCACGGACAGAAGTCGGCGCCTCGGCAAGGAGACTCGAGGAGGTCAGGAGGATGGAGTGGGAAGAGCGTTCTGCAGGTCGACGCTGGAAAACCAGGGCTAACCTTGGGCCTCTGGGGTGAGCCATGCCTAGAGAGAGATGTGTGGCTTTGTGGCAACGTGTCTGGAGTGGTGGTGGAGGCAGCGGAAATGAGATTGGTTCCACTCCCTTCCCGGGAGGGTGCAGGCGTGTGTGCAAGCCAGGAAGGGAGGGTGTGCTGGGGTAGAGGGAGAAGCTCCGCGTATTTATAGACGTCCAGCACACGACACACGCCCACGCCGCACACCCTCTCCCGGAGTGGGGGCTGGAGACGCCCCCAACGCAGCCTGCGCCGTCCTCATCCTCACCTGCACGGGGGCAGCGGGGCACGACTCGGTCCTCTGTAGCACCCGGCCCCGCTCCTCACGGCTGCAGACGGATAGCTGGAAGGCACCAGCAGAATCGCTGTGAATGCGAGGTTTCCTTTCACCAAACACTGGCGGCGATGTGATCTGTCTGAATCTTTCAAGGTCAAGATGCCATCGGCCGTGACCTCTGGCGGATGGACAGATGACAGGAGGCCAGAGGTTGGAACTCTCCTCTCTCACCCCATGCAGTTCTCCACCGTCACTTTTCCACAATAAAATGTACTGCTTTTATGATCCAGAAAATTCCTTTTTTTTTTTTGAGACGGAGTCTCGCTCTGTCGCCCGGGCTAGAGTGCCGTGGAGTCAGCCTAGCTCACAACAACCTCAAACCCCTGGGCTCAAGCGATCCTCCTGCCTCAGCCTCCCGAGTAGCTGGGACTACAGGCATCCGCCACAATGCCCGGCTAATTTTTTCTATATATATTAGTTGGCCAATTAATTTCTTTCTATTTTTAGTAGAGACGGGGTCTCGCTCTTGCTCAGGTTGGTTTCAAACTCCTGACCTCGAACAATCCACCCGCCTCGGCCTCCCAGAGTGCTAGGATGACAGGCGCGAGCCACCACGCCCCATCCAGAAAATTCTTTTTTTTAAAAAAAGCAATAGGCTTTCTTGACAGAGACGTCTGTCTCTGCCGACGTGACTTGGAGAGGAGTGAGCTTCAGTCAGACGCCCCCAGCTCCCCACACCCCAGAGATCTGGGAATAAAACTGTTAGACTTTGGGACCATGCTCCAATCAATAATAGTCTCTAAGCGTGGAAAATAGAGGGCCTGGAGTTCTTGTGAGATGTCGCCTTTGGAGGCAGTGGAGACATCTGTCACCTATGGGGAAAGTCACTGCTTTTCCACTGACACACACAAAGGGGGGAGTGGCGGAGCCCGGGCATAGGACAGAGCGTGCGGGAGACTGAGGGTGTCTGCTGTCCCGTCACTGGTCTGTGGCTTGCGAGGAGCAGAAGAGACCGGCAGAGACCCCAGAAATGCCCAGCACGCGCGATGGCACAGGCTCACGGCTGCCTTTCTGTGCCCAGGGTGCCTCGGAGTTTGCAGCACAAGCGCGTGGTGGCCGGCACCCGGCTCTGCCCTCGGGAGCTGACAAGTGACCTGACTTTCTCTCTGGGACTTCACAGCCACTGAAGATGCTCTCCCCGCGTCCTGGCCGCTGACCTGCTTTGCCTCGTTTTGGTCTCGTCACTTGATGGGTGCTGGACTCTATCTCTCGCTTTAGTCTCGCACCTCTGATTTCCCAGGAGAAGTAAAGACAGATGAACAACATTTTATCTGCCGGGATGATTTCAGAGACTCACTCCTTGAGGTTTCTAAATTCACAAGAGCTCGCTGACAGGAGAAAATGTCTATCCGAGCTACTAGTTCCTCCTCTAGGCATGAACCGTCTTTTTTCTTTTAACACAATTTCGTAATGTTTTCTCTTTTGCCATAATAGCATGAGTTTTGAATCCACCCTGTCTTACTTTGAAGTGATCAATTGGCTGACACGTGACTAATTTGTGTCGGTCACAGCTACATCCCAGTAGCCGGATTCACTGTGTTCGCACTGCCCACCTGTCACCCAAAGGAGAAAGCAGGACAGGACTGAGGCCATTTGCGTCTGGTCTGCTACGGTCCCAGGAGTTCCTTCCTTCCTTCATTTATTTATTTATTTGAGACACAGTCTCCCTCTGTTGCCTGGGCTAGAGTTGCCTGTTGCCTTGCCTTGCTCACAGCAACCTCCAACTGCTGGGCTAGAGCAATCCTCCTGCCTCAGCCTCCCGAGTAGCTGGGACTACAGGCATGCGCCACCATGCCCGGCTAATTTTTTTTTATATATGTTTAGTTATTCAGCTAATTTCTTTTTATTTATTTATTTATTTTTTGTAGAGATGGGGTCTTGCTCTTGCCCAGGCTGGTCTCGAACTCCTGAGCTCAAAGGATCTGCCCGCCTCGGCCTTCCAGAGTGCTAGGATTACAGGCGTGAGCCACCTTGCCCGGCCTATTTTTTGCATTTTTTAATCATGGCATGAAGCTAATAGAGTGCTCTGGGGGGCACTGAGTGAATCTGCCTGGGTTCACAGGAAAAAAGGAGAAATAAAGCAAGCAGAATTTATGAAAGTCATTTATTGAAAAAAAGGAAGAGGGGTTGAGGGCAGGGTGCCTTCCATTTCTTCCCTGTGGTTTCCCCTCCGGCAGGAGGGCATTCTGTGCCGGCTCCGGTCACCAGCCTGCGCCCTGGGGAGAGTTCTCTCCTGGGGTTCCAGCAGCCCAGGAGGGGAAAAGAGTAGTAAGGCAGGAAAAGCAAAACAAAACAAAACTGGTTTTCTTTTAAATTCAGACACAGTTAAGGACTATGTCCACTAAAAAATGATGTTGGAAATCATTCGGTTATTCACAACAGCAAAAGTTCAGTGTCCCATACGTGGCACCCTGTCTGAAGGCTGACAGCTAGGACGTCACGCACAAATGACCAAAATATTCATGTAAGTAGAAAGTGTTATATGGACGTTTCTAAAATCTGCAGAAACTCAGCGGTGAGAGTCACTTGGTTAGGAAAGGCAGGAAGGGTAGCAACGGGGCGGTGACTTTTGAGCTGAACCTTTAGGATAGGTAGGGATGACAGACGGGGAAATACAATGACCTGACCCTGCCGTGGCCTGAGCTTGCAACTCCACCTCCTGGGGACTGAGCGTCTGCCTCTATAAAATGGGGATTTGAGGATCTGGAAGGTTCTCACTCCCCCCCCCCCCAACGCCACCAATTCATCTGCGTTCCAGCATGTGCCCCATGGACTTTAATTGAACTTGGCTAATGTTTGCCTGGATCTCTACCAAGACGTTTCCCACACGTCTTGTCTTTTACAGCACTGCTTGGTCTTCCTCTGTTTCCTTCCATTTGTCCTCTTTAAGTTAACAATGACATTATTACGGTTTGTCTAAGTATACCTGTCCGCCTTCACCACGGTTTTGCTGCATGTGAACCACCCGCGGTTGGGAGTTTGCGGCATGACCTTTCCCGCTCAGGGGCTGCTGGGGCAGCGGCACCTCGCTGGGTGGCCGGCCGGGACTGTGTCGTCATGGCCACTTTCGAATCACGCTGTGGCCCCTTGCCGTGGCCTGCACATCTCCTCGCACGCTGCTCCTGAGGGAAAAGGTACCAGAAGCATCGTCAGATAAGTCAACATAGAACCCAGAAAATTCTCCAGAATCCTGTTTAATGTTAAAATGAATGTCCCAGAAATAGCAAAAGTCCAACCGTGAGGAATGGCCGTCCGGGCTGTTTTCTGCAAGGTTCACACGCATGACAGGGTCACTCTTGTGTGATGAAGGTGACGGTGGGGATTCCAGGGACCTTAAATGAAACCTAGTATTTAAGAAGTGGGAATTGTTCCAGTTTAGGCAAGATCATGACCTTTGTACTTTTTCTGGAGAAAGTGTTTGCCAAATAAATTATTCATGAAAGAGGAACCCCCAGAGGGAACTATTAGTCCTCTTTAGGAAGTCCTTCCCAGCACTCTTTATGTTCTTCAGTGGTGTTTATTTGCATGTGAATCATGAACTAATTAAAACTGATTTTTAGCTGTTTGTTCAACCAGGTCCAAAAGGAACTCTCAGCAGAAATTCCTGAGAATCAGCTCACGTTCCAAGAGAGCTTTGAAAACACTGTGAACTAAAAATAAAATTTCAAGGCTCAACCCACCAGCTGACTGAATGGACCTCCATTCAGTCTGCCAAAGGAATATCCTAAAACTAAATTGCCCCCCTTCCTGGGGATATCCTTCATAACCCACTAACAGGCCTAACGGTACGCAAGACAAACCTGCAGGTCCTCAATTTACACAACAAATCTTTGTACGGTGGCTTGTCTCTGATAACAGCTCCTTATGTTGAAAACTTCCAAGCCTTTAGACAAAGCTTCATGTCTTTAACCAATTACAAGCCAAACAATCTTTAAACACACCTATAACCTGTAAGCCCCCCCCCTTGAGATGTCCCACCTTTTCAGGCCAAACCGATGTATGTCTCCCACGTATTAATTTAAGACTTTACCCGTAACCCCTGTCTCCCTGAAATGTATAAAACCAAACTGTGACCCAGTCACAGCGAGTCCATTTGCTCAAAGATTCTTGGGCGTGGCTCCGGGTCATGGTCCTCAAATTTGTTTGTTTGTTTTTTCCTTTTTCTTGAGACAGAGTCTCACTTTATTGCCCAGGCTAGAGTGAGTGCCATGGCATCAGCCTAGCTCACAGCAACCTCAAACTCCTGGGCTCAAGCAATCCTGCTGCCTCAGCCTCCCAAGTAGCTGGGACTACAGGCATGTGCCACCATGCCCGGCTAATTTTTTCTATATATATTAGTTGGCCAATTAATTTCTTTCTATTTATAGTAGAGATGGGGTCTCGCTCTTGCTCAGGCTGGTCTCGAACTCCTGAGCTCAAACGATCCGCCCACCTCGGCCTCCCAGAGAGCTAGGATTACAGGCTTGAGCCACCGTGCCCCGCCTCAAATTTGGCTCAGAGTAAATCTCTTTGAAACTATTTTACGGACTTTGGCCTTTTTTTCTGTTGACAATGCAAACTTGTGGGTCTCAAAAATAACTTTATAAATCAGACTTTAATTCACTTGAGTCTTTGAGACAATTGTTCTGAATTATACTTTTCACTGTGTCAAGCAATTGCACCCACCCACGAAAGACTTTTATTTTATTTTATTTTTTTCCATCACATTTCTGTCTACAATACTAAAGACTTTTAACAGAGCATTTTAGGAAGGATAGCAAATGGAGGATGACTTTGGATGTTTTAACGTAGCTAAGGCAGGCAGACAGACCTGGCTGCTCCTGCGGGCCCCACCTGTGCCTCACGGCCGGGAAGGACAGGTCCTGGGAAAGGCTCCTTCCTGAGGCGGCTAAAACGAGTCTTCCCGCACAGGGCGCGTGGGGGCCAGCTGTCCCATGGTTCCTCTCTAGCAGTTCCGTGTGGTCGTGGGGGCGTGAATGGGTGTGCGTGTGAGAGCAAGCGTGTGCTTGCTATTTGTTTCCAAATGATATATGCTTTTGATTACTATTTGTGATTCCACTTTCTGGCAGCAACAGACTTTGTCACCCTAATATGTTAAATATCTGCATCGTAGTGAACGGCATTTTTTACTTATTACCGTATGTTCAACTTCATCATCTATGACTTGTGATCCTTTGTTTGTTCATGAACTTAAAAATCAAGTGCATTTTTCCTAATTTTCTCTTTCTGCCCAAGTACATGCGACTCTCCCCCACCAAGTCTCTGCTTCCCCAGTCACCCACCGCCCCAGTCAAAACCCTTAAACTGTCGCAGTTGCCACTTGGCCAGGGCGATGTTTGTCTGCTTCAGTTCTGAAATGCGGTGCCAAGCATTTCCACTGAACTTGGCCGTTAATCAAACTAATCAAGGTACAGATTAAGTTGTCCAAATCCACAGCTTGTTCCCGAACAGCGCGGGAGGAACAGAACACTCTGGTACTGAGCGATCCTACTCTCCCTCTGTCTCCCCTTCGCCAAGGAAATTCCCTCCAGCTCCCAGCTGAACGACCGGCTCTATAGCCCGCCCTCCTGTGCAGTGAGCTTCGGCGTTTATTAGTGCTTCTCAGTCTCTTTCAACCTGCACACCTAGTTTTTTCCCTGAATTTTACCTTCCATAGTTTTATTACAAAATCAAGTTTTTAGTTTTACAAAAATCAAGTTTATAGTTTTTTGGCTTTGTTTTCTTTCTTTCTTTATTTTTTTTGAGACAGAGTCTCGCTTTGTTGCCCAGGCTAGAGTGCCGTGGCATCAGCCTAGCTCACAGCAACCTCAAACTCCTGGGCTCAAGCAATCCTGCTGCCTCAGCCTCCCAAGTAGCTGGGACTACAGGCATGCGCCACCATGCCCGGCTAATTTTTTCTGTATATATGAGTTGGCCAATTAATTTCTTTCTATTTATAGTAGAGACGGGGTCTCACTCTTGCTCAGGGTGGTTTTGAATTCCTGAGCTCCAGCAATCCGCCTGCCTTGGCCTCCCAGAGTGCTAGGATTACAGGCGTGAGCCACCGCGCCCGGCCTGTTTTTTTGTTGTTGTTGTTGAGACAGAGTCTCACTGTGTGGCCTGGGCTAGAGTGCCATGGTGTCAGCCTAGCTCACAGCAGCCTCAAACTCCTGGGCTCAAGAGATCCTCCTGCCTCAGCCTCCCGAGTAGCTGGGACTACAGGCATGCACCACCTTGCCCGGGCTAGAGTGCCATGGCGTCAGCCTAGCTCACAGCAGCCTCAAACTCCTGGGCTCAAGAGATCCTCCTGCCTCAGCCTCCCGAGTAGCTGGGACTACAGGCATGCACCACCATGCCCGGCTCATTTTTTTCTATATATTTTTAGTTGTCCAATTAATTTATTTCTATTTTTAGTAAAGACAGGGTCTCGCTCTTGCTCAGGCTGACCTTGAGTGATCCTCCCACCTCGGCCCCCTAGAGTGCTAGGATCACAGGCATGAACCACCACGCCCAGCCCCAAGTTTATAGTTTTATTACAAACATCAGCTTGTTTGATTTTTTTTCTCCTTCTCCTGTCCTTTCACCTGCCCTTGCTCCATTTTTGCCAATGTCTGACCAGTCTCAAGTTCAGGACGGCAGACGCTGGCAGAAGCAGCCTGTGCTGCTATTCCCTCACAATCCGCGGGTCTGATATGTAAATAAACTTTCCCATTCTCAGACAGGTACCAGCTCCTGTGTTCCTGCCAAGGTGCACACGTGTGACAGAGAAAAACGCTGCCCAAACGCCCACGGTAAGATCAAAGTGACGTGATGCTTCCAGTTGCTATCCCAGGAGAAGAAAACTTGCCTGTTCTATAGCTCCTGGTGTATCGTACGCGTTCAGTTCATGCGACGTGAGATGTTCGTGGTCATCCTGAGGAGCAAAGGGAGGGAGTAATGGTGTTAAAAGAAGCCAGAGATAGTTTATCTCATTTTAAATCCTCAGAGAAACTACAACCGCCTCTAACAAACAGCTCTAAATGGGTTGCAGAAAGAAAGGTGTAGATTCAGTGATCAAAAGGTCATCGAGAAAACCAAAACGTGTAGTTTACATATTTAGAAGTGTGGGATCTACTACTTTTTAAGAATCTTAGGGTGGCCAGATTAGACCTCCCATGGGTTCTGGGTCTGCCTGGGACAAAGACAGCCAGGCTGACGGGTTTGCATGGCAGAGCAGATGTTTGGGAAACCCAGATTTTTGTGATGGAGTGATGGCTACCAAAAATACACTAATAGTCACTAACACAAATGCTTATGCTCGAATTTAGACGTTTTCAATGTGCTTTTACTTGCTTAAAATCCAGGGAGTGAAAACGTCCAGTATTTACATCACAGGAACGCCATGATTTGTCTGGTGAAAATGCTTGGTCCTTGTGACACATTTGGACAATGGTCCCCACTCCTCCATCAAAAACATTTTAATTAAAAATTTTGAGTTTTTATTCCTAACTTCAAGTCTCTCATAGTTCAAAATAATAAACTGAACGTTTTAGTGCCTAAAGAAGATCTACTGTTACCAAAAAAGGAAAAGTAAAGAACTGGTATGAAACCACCTCAGGGGAAAAAGAGAAATCACATCAACTTGCCAAATGAAGTATCTCTAGCTAATGTATTCATAGCAGCTCTTCAAATTCCAGGTGATCGTATTTCCTTTCTCAAGTAATACACCCTTTCAAAACTCTATTTTAAAAGGGGAAAAAATTCATATTTCCAAATGTAGGCTATATCATTACTCCCTTATTATTGTAAGGCTGGTGGCGGGACCCCTTCACCTCCCTAGATCAAAAAGAAAAGGC